>CAMOHE010028235.1:64412-94974 GCA_946598075.1 Artocarpus hirsutus | reverse complement strand
AAAAAAAAAAAGAAAAAAAAGAGAGACTTGTGTGCATCTCCTTTGACATCTGTTAAATTATTGATTTTTTTTTCCTAAGTTCGTCTAACTGTCGATGGTTAAAATAAAGAATATTTTAATTGTAACGAATACTCATACAACCGTGATATGAGAACAAATGTTACCCATTCCTACGGAACTATATCGCTTACGTTAAAAATGTTCCCAAACTTTAAAACAAATCTGTAGTACCCTTGAACTACAATACTTTTTTATATTCACCCTTGAAACTTTGAAATGTGTTGTTTTTTTGGATAAAATAATACTCATTATACTCATTAAAAGAATAAATTTATTAGTTTATTCAAAACCCTTAAAGAACCAACTTAAATTACGATAGTGCTCCACTTTTCCTTTATCTTCTTCGTGCTTTTGAGTATGTATTCTAAGGACAAAATAAACGAGAGTTTAGTATCTAACTAGTTTATTTAAAGTGAAAAGAACATTCATAATAACCCCTAGTATCAAAACTAATCTTAAATCAAATAAAAATTCAGCAATTCTACCCAAAAAACAATGTTTTCAAAGTTTAGAGATAAATTTGGAAAAATATTATATTTCATGGGCTCAATATATAAGTTTTAAAGTTGAGGGGTTATTCACATAAATGACGTAGTAAGGAAGGAATTCGTGAAATTTGCCTTTTATAATGATTAAAATGACTGTGGTAAGTAAAATAATGTCTTTTATGGCCCCATAAATGAAAATGCAATTATTTTTTGAAAAGACATGTAATTATTTTTGAAAATATAATGTTAAGTCCTTTGATTTTATGCACCCACCTTTCTGGGATTAATGTTGGTTCAATTCCCATGTATAAACCATGCTTCTTCTTTTTTGAAAGAAAATTTGTAAACCATTGCGGAGTGGAAAGATGCTTGATTTTATGTTTTCTTTATTGATTTTCTTGTTATTTTTCAAATTGAGTTCAGTAGAATCACTAATTTGTCTAATAAGCTTTTTATTAATTCTTTCCCGAGGTGACAAAAACCAATTGTGCAATATCTGAATTCGAATTTTTTTTTTTTACCATCTTTTTATATAAAATTTTTCAAAATTGAATACCTTTGGAAGACCGAAGAAGTTACAAATCCAGAGAGCAACTAGCAAGTTATCTGCAGCGCTCCCTTCACGAGTGGTGCGTTTCATAACAATTATTAATGTCTAGTGCTTTTATTTATTTTTTTTTTAAAATATGTGATAGGATTTGAAAAATACGCTGCCCATTACAGTACAATCTAACGTGAAATCAAAATCATAACAAAATGAGAAGACAACCCAAATTGAAGAAACTCGATAAAGAACCAGAAGTTGTACGTCATGGGATAACGAGAGAACATATTTTGAAGCTATGGCGTGAATCTCCTATAGATGGTATTTGTTTCTAAACCTTAGATATGATGGAAATCACGTCAAGATAATGCATACATACATATACATATATATACATATATATATATATATATATGCAAAAACTGAGAAGTTGAGGACTTAACTAATTCAAAATAATGCCTTCGAACAGGGTATTCTTTCCTGCCATACCAAGATTCTCATATTCCTTTCGTACCTTCCCAAAAACTTCTCCTACTTGTATAGTAATATTATTTTGTTGTAACAAAGGACAAACTTCTCGTTGAAATGGGGCCAATTTTGACGTAATATTTAAGTTTCCAATAGGTTACCTATTGAAGCACGCTTTCTCAACTTTGACGAGTCAAACAATTAATCCAATGAATACCATGGTACCCATTTGAAAATCGAAAACAAGAACGAAATCAAGCTAGCAAAGAAATTTCTTAGACAGAGAGAAGAAGCTAGCAAAGAAAGAAATTCATTGTAACTTGTTTTGTTTTTGACATTTCTACAATTTCCTAGCCTCTTAGTTCTCACCAAGTCGGTTCACTTGGGGACTAAAAATAGGAGTCAAATTAAACTACAGTCAAACGCTGCCTAATATCATCAACATTAGTTTTTCAATACACTAAAAATTGACAGTTAAGAGTATATTTTTAATGAAAGAATTTCAGAGTAAACTACGAAGTTGTTGGAAGTTTGAAAAGGCGTAATGTTGAAAACTAATGGTGATTATCTTTACCCAAGTAACACTCTAGGCTCTTCCAAGTATCAGTTTTAAAAGAGCAATCATATTTAACTCTATAGGATTATAACCCTACTATTAACAAAGTAATAGATTCACTTCACTTAAAAAAAGTAAAATCTAATTTAAAAGGTATATTACATACTAGACCTAGATCTCGTACCTTTATGACTAATGGGCTTTAACCCTATGGAGATAAAAATAATTTTTTTTTTATTATTTTACAAGGTTGTGTACATACTAGTAAAATTGATAGATGTGGACACACTTTCTACCCGGTACCCACAAACTGCCAAGGAGGTCAAAGGAGGAAGATCTAAGCCCTGACATGATGACGAGAGTTAATATTTCGTATAACGACTATCTCTCAAGTCAACATAAGTAAAGACAGTTGAAACTTACGAAACAAAAAGGTCTAATCAAAATCTCATGTAGTATGAGCTTTCTTGTTTCAAATTCACATCTTATCGTAATAAAGAAAAATACGGTACGGCAATTTCTCTAGAGAGAACAAAAAAAAAATATTCACTCTTTAAGTATCTGTTTTTTAGCCATCAGATATGCAACCAAAATGATTTCGACTAAATCTAACAATTTCAATGGGATTTCCCACTAGAGAAGTTCCCATACCTTAGTAGTATAACACAGTTTTGAACCCATCATGTTAAAATTGTATCAAATAGAGAAAAGTAAGACAATTAGACAAATCTTGACGAAAATCAACCGGTTCAGAACTATGCTTTACCCACAGGGCATTTTTTATGCATTATCACAAAATTCTCCTATTGTCACAATCCAATGCCAAAAGTAGCCCATCCAAGAACCCTTTTAAATTTTACCATCAAATTCAATGGATGAACTATTTAACTTTTCAAATAAACACTTTCACGTACATTGATGCAAAACAAGTGCAAGAGAAGTAGACTAAAATAAAACACTCAGCTTTTCTTGCAATAATATATAATATCCAAGTGTGTCTCGCAACTAGAAACCACGAACAAGAAGGCCTCCATGATCAGAAGAGATCAAAATACTCTTGAAGCAATATTGTCCACAACAGTGTCATATTATAAATAATCCGTATCATTATCGCTACCCATGTTCCAAGCTATAATGAAAAGTGATGTTCATATGACTAAGGTTGTTTAGTGTTTGAGAGAGAGAGGAGAGAGAATAATGATGACAGAGGATAACTTCAAAAATTATTGAACAAGAGCAAAAAAAAATTGCAGCAAAACGGAAATCACACCCAATTAAGCAGCACCAACATACAAACATAAATCTACTTGATATAAATAATTCAAAATCTTACTGAACAACCCAGAATGAGATTCAAGATAAGGAACAAAAAAGAAAGCAACATACACAAAAACGAACCCAAAACACCCACATCGCATATAAGTCAAAGCATGTAATAGAATTTTCCATCACAGTTTCAGAACGAGTTAACTGACCTTTGATTCCAGAAAGCATAGCAACACTCTTGAAATGAGTTTACCGGGTAAAGTTACTGGTAAACCTTGGCATAATCTGTAAGCCATTCTCCTTTTTACTATACGTGTCTTTTAATATTTATCACCTCAAGTTCATATCATACGAGTATATAAAAACTAGAATCCATCACGCAAAGCTCTTAAAAATAATATACAGTATCAAGAAGGCAGCAGGGCACTTAATAAAATTAGAAATCTAATCCAGAAACTATTATATGCCCACTTTTCTTCTCTCTCTTTTTTTTTTTTTTATAACATGTTAAGAGGTCTCTACAATTTAGCACTTTTAAGTTTCAATGATCCAAAAACTATGAGGTATCTCAAAGAATAGCTCATAAGTAAGTACAATACCCGAACAGTCGAAGATCATAAAAATTCAAACAGCAGTTTAGCAGTTAAAGAAGCAACGAATCACTAGATTTTGAGCTGCTCAAACAAGATAACCTTTCACTGACCAAACGAGTTCCAGTAAACATGAAACTATTTATAAGAATTCGTTTCACAACCAAGTTATATAAAGGAAAAAATATACTTCAAACTATCAACTAATACAACAAAATGCAAAAATACATGAATTTTTCTATTAGAAAACCTAGGTACTTTGATGTCCGTAATCCTACCTCCTTTTCATGTTACAACTCCGGTCCAATTGTCCAGATGAGTTGTCTGATCTTCACTACATTGTCTACTGTGAAACTTGTACAAGAAAATAAATGGATAACAGCTCCAGCCACGTCCCAAATTCAAAACAACTGCACTATGGGTGAGAACAAAATAGAAACAAAGGAACAAGAAATAAACATTACAAATAGCCAACGACATTTGCTCCACAAGTTAAGTCTGACTCCTTAATTTTCTGAGAAGAAGCTCTCATCAATGGTTAACGATTTTGCACTTGCAAGCAAGCACAGAGCTCCAAAACATAGTAATGCGGTGGCAACTATTGATCCCTCCATCTCGGACTTGAGATGGGAAAAAACCCGGAAGGAGACGATGGAAAAACAAGCCCAGGAGAAGGTGGCAGTTGGGGTCCTGGACCTAAAATCCCCGATTGGGCCATGGGGCTGAATGCAAAATTGGGGGTCATCGGAGGAAACTGAATCCCGGGAGAAAGCAACGGCCAAGGGGAACGCGGCGAAAGCAAATTGAAATAACCAGTTGGGGATGGCAGTAGAAACTGCGAAGTTGGAGAGGGTAAAAGTGCAGGGCCGCCGGCTTGTAGTGAAGGCAGATTAGGCACTGCTGGTGGTGGTGGCGGCGGTGGCAGTGGTGGGCCTGGCAGCATGGGACCAGACATTCTTGGGGATGGGAAAGCTGGCGGCATGGATGGGTTAGGAAGTAACCCTGGTGGCTGAGCCTGAGGTTGACCTGGAGGTTGCAGTTGTGGGTATGGATGCTGAGGGTGAGGTTGAGGTTGACCTTGGTTTCCCCTAGGAGATGGGTCCATGATGGAATTTTGAAGATATCTCATGTAAGCTGTGATGGGGGATTCGGCTGTATTAGGCCAGGCGGAGTCGCCAGGTGTGAATGGTTGCATCGGTATCGGTGATGGAAGTTGTCCAAACTGAGCAGGAGGCCTAACAAAGCTATTGTTGTAAGGAACTGCTGGTGGAGCAACTGGGACAGGAGCAGGAGGTACAAGGGGTGGTCGATTGATAGGTGTTAAAGGTGGAGGCCGAATCTTTTGCAGCCGCATACTCTGTGGTTTGGGGGGGTTCTGTGGAGGTCTAGGCAAAGGCTCTTGCGACGGAGAACCGGTGAGCTGTTGAACAATGTTGCGGAAATCATTCTTACTTATGTTGTAAACCTGAGGCTGAGGCTGTTGCCTAGCAGGATTATTGTTAAAGTTTGGTTGGTGCAATGGACTCTTCCTTATGTTCTTCCCCATTTTATTCACACCCAAATGATCATTAAGCCTGCTTTTCGTGTTATCCATTTCGAGAAAAAATCTCAACTGAATTTAACAAGAAGTACACCACTCTCTATCTATGCCAGGCAAATTCAAACCATTCAATGATATCACTCAAGTTCAAATTTTGAGATCACCAGCAACTTGAATCTGAATAATAAAAGTTTCTTCCAAATACCCAGAAAGTCAAACCACTTTTCAAGACTTCAAACGAAAGCCCCAACAGTTCAAAATTGAATATCACGCAACCCCGTTTTCTTCTTTCTCTCTTTTTTTTCAGAAAATGATCAAAGAACACAATGCATCATATGCCAAAAAATAGAACAACATCAAACAATTCATAAGCAGACGACGTACCCTTTTCTTTGCTCCGTCCAAACCGGAAAGAAAAACGCATATGAAAATCCAAAAACGACGCCCCAGATTCCGATTCAGCAAAGCCGCAAATCCCAAAGAGCCCAAAAAGAAACAAGCTTCAAAATCACAATTCCACATAAACAAAAACTGGGAGAAAAAGCATAAAAAACCCTACCAAGAAAATCCCTCTTGTTCACCAACAAGGAAAAAAAGAAGGAAGCACAAGGCAAGGAAACAAAATAAACAAGAAAAACAAAAAAAAAAAAAGATTAAAGAGAAAATCCCGGCTTGACTAAAGGAAAATAATGATAGTCCACTAATCTCCAAGGCGATTGAGGAAAGAAAAAGAAAGAGAAACCAGAAGAAGCGGAATTGATAGATTGAAGGAGGTTCTACTTTTTGAGCCCTAAACAGAGGGGTAAGACGTAAAAGAAAGAGCAAAGCAACAGCGAGAGGGAGTTACAGTAAGCGAATGGTAAAATGCAGGTCAATGCGAAAATGAATGCGAAAAAAAAAAAAAATAGGTGGTAAAAGAGGTGCGCGTTTGTGTGGGACCCAGATGAAAAACGACGACAGTGCTGCTTTTGATTTTCGCCGTGCGCGTTTGTGTGGGACCCAGATGAACAGTGACGACAGTGCTGCGTTGATTTTCGTCCTAACTGAGTTGGGGTGCGAGATTTTGCAGAAAGAAGCCAAAGACCAAGAGGGAGAGCCAACCCAGTCAAGCACTTTTCGGAATGCACACCAATACCGTCTGTGATTTCGCTATAGAATATGGAAAATACTAGGATTTTTTGTGATGATTTCACCATAGCATTTTTCACTTTGTTGGCGCTTCTTTGGTTGTCAGCTGATTGTGGAAAAATATGCAGAGACAGCGTTCTATAAATACAAAGAAATCGGGTCTACCAAAGTGACAATTGATCGTCCCATGTAATTTTGAGGAGATGAAGTTTTGAACTTTTAATCTAGGGTTTTGACAATTTTTTTCTTATAATTTTCAAAATTTATTTGATTTGCCACCGAAATTTGCTATGTTTTTATCAATTTTGCTAGGAGAGTTGAGAAATTGAGAGATTTGTGGTAGGATTTGAATTGAAATTTTGAAATTTTTGTTCAGGCTTGCTTTTTTCATCACAATTTTCACACAAATAGAGTACATTACAATTGAATAGGGTAGACGATTACAAGTTCCCTAGTTGATTCAACTATAAAAACAACCTCACTTTGTACTTGAAGCTGGGACTCTCTCGTTCAATTCAATTAATTATTTTCTTATTGCTTGATAACTCCATATCTTTGCAGGCAATGAGTGTTCAATTACCCCATGTTTCGCTGAGTGGTGGGAACCGTAGTTTTTACCACAAACTTAGTTATGAACAGTATAAAGCTCTCACATGCTACAGTAACAATAAAAAAATTGCTATAGTGTAAAGCTCTTACATGTAATAGTAAAAGTGGTTCTAACTATTGGTTCCCACCACCCTTCCAAACACCAAATTTTCTTAGTACAAGGTGATGATCGAGGGCAAAGGTCATGATCGAGGATAGCTTCTTTGTTGCGGGTGTTGTTTATATCATGGTTGGGCTGGGATTATCGTGGCCATTTTGGGAACGGGTAGAGTTACTTGTTGGTGGGGGCTGAAGCTGTGACACGTCGGGGAAAGGGTTAGTAAGTTTTGGGTAAAAAATGTGAAATTAAGGTAAATAAGTGGAATAAAATAAGGTAAATCAATGAAAGAGTAAACAATTAAAGTACATAAATAGAGTAGAAAGTAAATAAATTAGGAAGATTTCTCATCCAAAAATAAATATCATCAGTGGTCAGCATCACGTGAATGCCACGAAGGTGGATGGCTAGACATTACCATCATTCATCATCACGTGAATGCTTACCACGATGTGGGTAGGAAAATAAAAAACAAATATCAAGAATAATATAAGATTACTGGAAATCTTCGTAAATCATCATCTTTGAAATAAATAAAAAATACAAAATCTCACAAAGATGATATGACATCAACGTTGGATTGAGACAAGTCGTACAGTACACACGTATCATACAACAGTTCCAAAGAAAATATCATTTTAACCCATAGAGCCACGTAAGGCTCGGTAGGATAATTTTTTGAAAACAAGTTATTTTAAAATAGTAATCAAAAACAAAAAACTGTTCACAAACTGTTCTATTTGAGATGAATCTCAAAGTCTTAACAAATCATTAAAAACATTTACTTAAAAGCAACTTGATAAAACATTACCGTATAGGTTTTGAAAATCCAAAAGGAATATCAAAATACAATTTTTTAAAATCAAAGACAGAAATTATTTTCATTAATCATTCAAAAGGTCAAGCATTTGGCTACAACAGTTTAAAAAGGACTACCAAAGAAAAGGATAGAAATATGTGTATATCCTACCTCATTTGAAATCCAATAACGTAAGCTCCAAATAAAATTTAACGTATGCTCTATATACGTTCAAAATCTTGAAAACTGCATTTAAAATCAGAAATCATGTTTAACAAATATCATTATGTTAGTTTAATTATCAGTATGCTTTTTGACCCAAAATAATCGTAACACAAAATTATAATCTTTTTTAAAACATTTCTAAATCATTAAACATTAAAAACTAAAAATAAAAATAAAAATTTCAAAGTTCACAGTCAGCCTGCCGAACATTTGGTTCGGCCTACAAAACTTGTACAGTTTGGCCTACCGACCTCTTAGGTCCAACTTGCCAAACTGCTTGAAACCGGTATGCTGAAGATCACATCCGGCATGTTGAAGATCACGTTCGGCTTGCCGAACTAGCAAAATCTGAAAAATTATAGGTTTCAAGCCTTAACTAATATGGGCTCAAAGTCCAATTTTAAACCTATTTTTCAATTCTCAGATGATGAAAATCATACATAAAGCATAGCAAACCATAATAGAACAAATTTAAACCTTTTTTTTTTTTCAAAATTTAAACTCAATTTCACCTTTGATTTGAAAATCGAAGAAAAATGTAAAAACTTGGTTAAATTGATTCTCGCTCAAATTAAGTTTAGATTCACTATAAAATAATTTCTACAACTTGAATTGAACATTATCTGAGCTCAAGAAAGCTCGGATTCAACATTCAAAGAAAATTTAAAAAATTAAGAATAAAACTTTGAAATTTTAAAGAAAAAGAAGAAGCTAACCTCAATGATGTTTTGGGAATAAAAAACTTGATGATTGAACTTCAATTCTTGCTCAAATCCATGTGAAAATCAGAGAAGAAGAGAGGGAAGGAGAGTGTGCAGAGAGAGAGAGAAAAAGAGACAAGAGAGAGAGACAGGAAAATGAAGAAAGAAAGAGAGGGAAAAATAAAAGGGTCAAGGACATTTTAGTAAATAAGAAAAAATGTGGTATAAAAATATCATTTGTTATTTTAAGAACTAAAAATCAAATTTCAAATATAACAATTGCAATAAAATCTTAACTGACTGAAATTGACAATAAATTCACACTTGGCACACTTAATAATTAAACTTAACATAATTAATTCAACTTTAAGATATAGGGGTGTTATAGAAGCAGTGAGTGGTGTAGGTCAAAACAGTTGCTCCTTATGGCTCCGTCGACTTTTTTTGCTTACTCGACCAACATTATTTTTTCAATGTGTGCTTATTTTTCAATAAAGTTGATGATGTTTTCGCCACTTATGCTTTTGTTGTTTTGTTAGTTTTCCACTACAATCATGAAGCTGGTATCTTTACCTTCCAAGTATAGTTGCGGTTTGTTGTGTCTAGTCAGCGTTTTGAAACGAGCCTTATGTGTGCTTTATTATTGTTGTGTGTTTTATTGATGGAACCAATAGGAGTTGAAAATATTGTCACATGTACTACAGGGCTAGTTGTATTGGTTTTTTTGTTTAACGAAAGATAATTCTCGTTTAAAAAAATCTAGTGTCATTTGTTTCTTGAATAAAGTTAATTTTTTACTGTATCTTGATAGGCAAAAAATCTAAAGCCATTTGATGGTTAAGCGTAATATGTGTTTGAGATATCAATCAAGGAGAGAAACCAAAGTCCAAAGTAAATCTCATGCACCTAAACAATTTTTGTTGGTTGTATGTAAAAGGTATTAGGATGATTGACACGCTTGGAATTTCAAGAAATGAAAGTTGGAATGTTTATCTGGGACTGCTAGGTTTCCTTGTAAAAAAAAAAAAGAGGGTTTTTGCTTCGATATAAGATAGATATTGCAAGAAGTTCAAATCGTGGAAAACAAAGTTTTTCTCTAGTGGGGGCCAAGTAATTCTTATCAAAGCAGTCATACAAGCAGCCTTGTCCTATGCTATGAGCATGTTTAGGTTACCAAAGTCGTTGAATTCATATGTAAGGATTTAATGACACTTTTTTCTCCAATAATCATCCTTAAAAGTGGAAATTTCACTAAGGGTTTCTCAAAAAAAATAAAATTGTAATTGAAGGTATGGCCACCTCATCAATTACGTGACATTTGATGCTCACCCTTAATGAAAAAATTATTGTCCTTTATCAAAGGCATATAATGACTCTAAATTTGACATTAGTTCTTAAACCGTCATCAAATATTTGACTGTCGTCGTTAAATATACTATTTGTTTTAATGATCAGTCTTTTTTTCCACTCTAAATACACTTTATTTTTAAATGATTAAATCCTTGATGAATTTGTCATTGATGTATCGTCTTTTTAAGGACCAGTCTATTTCCCTAATTGACAAAGAAATATGTGGTATTTATGGTCAACAAAGAAATTCATATGCTGAAATCTTGATCATTAGCTTGTGATCCAATTTCCCCATTCAATTATAAAATTGAAGCTAAAACAACCAAAGATCCTCAAAGAAGACCACGGAGTATGTTTTGGAACCTTTTAGAAGTTATTATTCGTGTATGAGAAGGAAGATATACATAGGTTTTTTCTTTCTTTCTTTTCTTTTCTTTTCTTTTTTTGTTTTTGTTTTTTTGTTTTGTTTTGTTTTGTTTTTTAATATATATATTAGGGTCTCTCCCACTTTGATTCTTAAACTTTAAAAATCATCATTTTATTTCATGAATTTTCAAAACTCCTCTATTTATCCTGAACTTTAAAACTCCTCATTTAGTCCCTTAAACCTTCGATTTTCCATTCAACTAGGAATGAAGCCTACCAGATTTGTGCATAGGACATCTCATCTGTGAGGACAAAAATAAGATTTATCACTCTCAAGTTTTGTTTTACATTTACACTCTTACTTAGGCCTTTTTTTAATCTGAATTCTCATTTAAGAAGCATTTGAATATACATTTATTCTCATCTTTAATGTGTAACTCTCATTTAATAAGTCGTTATTGTTTGTCGATATCTCCTCATCTTTAAAGTATAACTCATTTTCTTTATTATTCAAATTCACATATCGGTTAACAATATCAACTTATTAAATGGGTTACTAGTTAAAGATAATAAGAAATGTACAAACAAATACTTTCTGAATGAGAGTTCAAAAGTTAAAAAAAAAAAAAAAAGCTTTAAGTTAGAGTGTAAACATGAAACACTTGGAAATGATAAAATCTCTTTTTTTTCTTTATAGGAGACCCATGTGCGAATCTTGTGGGTTTAATTCCGTCTATAAAAATGAAAAATCAGAAGTTCAAGAGCAAAGTGAGGAACTTGAAAAAGTGAAGGGGCAAAGCGAGGAAATTTAAAAATTTAAGGATAAAATGAAGAGTTTTGAAAGTTCAATACGTAAAATGGTTATTTTTAAAATTTAGAGGGTAAAATAAAAAAGACCTTAATATTTAGGGACTTTTGTGTTAATGACTTTTTTTTAAGCGGATATATGCAACTTTTGTTTATTTCTCCCTCTTGTATGTCATCACTTATCAGTTAGGCAAGGCAACTGAATGTAAGCATGCATGGCAATAAGTTGGTTTCCTTTTCTTTTTTTTTTTTTTTTCGGCAGCCAGCGTCTTGAAATGAACCACCTCTTAAAAGACTTTCTAGATAATCATAACCTTAATGCATGCATGTTGATTTAGAATGTTACAAATGCACATTGTCTGCAAAAAAAAAAAAAAAAAAAGTAGGTTCGTACAAGATAAATGCCAAACTAAATTGATTAGGAAAATAAGCAATTTCTAACCACCGCGCCGGCTTCCAAACAGGGGCGCAGGGGCTTATGGCCCCGGGGGCATATGCCTCCCCTGGATTTTTGGTTTTTCTAAAAATGTACTTGTATATATATGAGAATTTCATATGTGCCCCCTCCACGTATAACTAATCCCAATACTTACGAGAGCCAAGAAAACAATCCAAAAGAGGCTCATATTTTCTCGAAAAAATTATAATACTTGACTAAATTATTGTTATGAAATTAAAATCTAACACAATATTCATAATATTTTAAAAATATCTTTAATGACATCGTAATTATCTTAAAAATATTACATATTGCACTATATAATTGTATAATAATAATTTTAATGATATTATTTTAAAATATTTATAAACTAGAGTCTTATTTTAATTTAATAAATATAATTAAGTCAGTTGTTTTATTAAATCTATTAAATCTAGTATTCTGTTAAGTAAGAGAAAAGTCCAACACCTTCCATCATTCTTTGACCAGGCCCATACGTAAAATTAAAAAAAATAATAATAATAGAATGATACTAATATATAATATATTGGAGTGGAGCCGTGGAGGGAAAAAAAGGACAAAAGAAAATGAAAAAAAGGGAGAATGAAAGGCGTCCGCTATTACTAATTTTACTCATTGAATTTTTTTGAGTGCTTGCTTCTGTTGTGAAGACAACAGGTATAAGATGAGAATTTTTATTTCTTCTCTAGGTTTTTAATGAGTTTTTTTTTTTTTTGAATAACAAATTACAAGTTTTGTTATTAAAAAAAAAAAAAAACTAGAGAATTTAGACTAACTTCATAGACCATTCATATTTATTGAATCTTACTAGAAGATATACCCATTAGTTTATATACTTGTGACATTGACGCTGATACTTCCAGGTAGTAAACTATCATTCGTAGAGTATTTTTTGTTATGAATATTGTGAAAAATTCTGTACGCAATCAGTGGATAAAAGCAAATTTAGTTGCATGCATCGAGAAAGATAGTTTTGATAACGTTAATAACAATGCTAAAATGCAATGTTTTCAGTGTACAGAAACTTGTAAAGAATAGTTGTAATTTGTTTAACTTATAGTGATTTTGGAAATCTCAGTTTCAAGCAAAATTTTTTATTACTATAATATGCTCTTAAATACTATGATATCAAGGAAAAATGAGGTATATTATAAACCACTCACATGTTGTAGTGTTTTCAACAAAAATTAGTTTAAAAACTGTTAATTTAAACCGTACTTCCCTAGCATCCTATTAGTTACTAATAATTGTAATAATTAGTATTTTGAGGTTTTTAATATATTTCATATCTTTACTCTATACCCCCTTGGGAACACCAATATTGTTTGGGCAAACCAAAACCAACGATATATACAACGCTATAATTGATTTATGTATATTTTCAAATTTTTACGGTACATATTTACACATAAAATAATATATATCCTTTTTTATTCAGTCTTAATTTTTAAGACACAAAAAAAAACTACGTACGCAGTAGAGAACAGAATCTGAGAGGCCCCTTCACCAAGTGAGTTAGTTGATTGAGAAAAGTCGTCTTATTTCTTTCCAATCGTCGGTCTCTTATTTCTTGTAGTTTTGGAACCACCCATGACCCATATGTTTGCAATGTTTTTTTCCCCACAAAAATTGAAAAAAAAAAAAAAACAGTTATAAAAAACCTCAGCAAAAAAAATCTATAAAAGTCAATTTGACCGCTCCTTTACTTGGCCTAATTAAAAGGTCTAGACTGTGCTTTAAAACAGACTGCATCGTTTTAGAATCAAAAGTTAAATTAAAATAAAGTTAAGTTCAATGTGTTTGTTTGTTTTTTTTTTTTCTGAGAAGCTTCAAATTTTAAAATAATCAAAGTTTAGAATTGAATTTTTGTTAATTATAAGTGACAAATATGTTTTAATCATATTTTAAAATTTGATTTCATAAATGGGTTTTCAATGTATCTCGTAATAGATTTCAATGTGCCCTCATGACGTGCCATGTTGGCAAATACATTAGTGATATAGACAAAAGTGGATAGGAGGAAACATTTTTGAGCGTTCTAAAAAAAAGGTGAAATGGACCGTTTTAAACAATTAGTGAGCATTTTGGGGAAAAAAAGAAAAAGATAAAAGGTCTTATGATTTAGGGTGCATTTATAAAATAATATTCTATCATATTACACAGAAAAGCCAATAGACATGACAAGATAACCGCAAACGAATATATGATCAACAATGCTTCAACAAAAATGAGAACAATAACCAGCTTCTCAATCGTTGAACCATGCAACCCAAAACCAGATAATACCTACGTTTTAAAACACATCCATAACAAAGCATTATATGCCACACCAGTGCACCATGCACCAAATATTATATATGTATATATGTTAGGTATGAATCAATTTTATTTTATTGGGCTAGGTTTTTATTTTGTGAGATTGGGATATGATTAAAATTGTGGCTTGTTGAAAGTATATAATTAAGTATTTTGTGGAAATGGACAAGTGATGAGAGAAGGAAAAAAGCAAGCATGTCTCCTTTTTTGAGAGAGAGAATAGAGAAAAGAGATAGGCAAAAGGTGTAAGAAGCTTTGGGCAGAAAGAGATTGTGAAATACTATTGAGTGTGTAATCTTGAAGTTAGTAAATTTATTCTCCTTATTTCATGAACTTAGGTAATTTTACCGAGGCACGTAAATCTTTGTTTTATCAGTTTTTGTGTTGATTTATGTTTTAGCCTGTTTTTCTATTGTGGGAAACTAGAGGTGTGTTTTTCCCCAATAAGTGGTGTCAGAGCAGTGATTGAAGATTAAAAAAAGTCAAAATAATGTCTGAAATAAAGTTTGAAAGATTGGGCAAAAAAAAATTAGTATTTAACAGGGTACGGTGAAAGATGTTTTGATAAAGAAGGGACTTCTAAAAGCACCGCAGGGGAAAAAACCAAAAAGAATGAAAGAAGAAGATTGGGAAAAATTGGAACAAGAGCAATAAGCACTATTCGTTTGAATTTGCCTCCTGAACTAAAGTATAGTGTTATGAATGAAACATCTCCTTTTGAGAAATCCCTAAAAAAATTGGGAAAAAAAGTCTGTAGTGTTATAAAGAAGCAATTGTATAGGTTACAAATGGATGAGAAAACTGATGTTGGGAGTCATGCAAATATTATAACTTAGTTTTAAAGTGTAGATGTCATAACTGATGAGGTAAGTAAAGCTATGATTTTCCTGAACTCTCTACCCAAATCATATAACACTTTGATGACTACACCTTTGGTTAGAAAGACTACGTTGACTATGAATAAGGTGACGATTGCTCTATTAGAGACTGCAAATATGAAGCAACCTAGTAGTTTGTCTCATATTGAACAAGTTTCGGTAGTAAAGTTAGATTCGAATAGGGGTAGGAGTATGTCACAAGGGAGATACTATGATAGGAGAGATGATCGTTTTCAATCTCTTCAAATTAATTAGTAAGGATATTGAATATTACTACTATTATAACAAAAAAAAGGGCATATTAGAAGTATTGTGAAGAGCTAGCAAGCAACTTGAGGAAAAGAGAAAGCAAGAAAACCAAGAAACTTCATATTCTGTCAAAGTTGTTGCCAACACGTATGACAATGAAAATGATGTTTATTCTGTCATTACTGGTGAAAATATTTCCAACTCTTGGATTTTGGATTATGGATGTTCATTTTATACGTGCCCATATGAGAAATGGATCAATTCTTATAAGCCTTGTGATATTAGTACTTTGTTGATGACCAATGATTCCAGTGCTAAAGTGGAAATAAGTACTATAAAGATGAAGATGTTTGATGGTGTTATGAGGACGTTGACGAATGTTAGGCATGTTCCTCAATTAATGGGAAGTTTAATTTCTTGGGGAACTTTAGACACTTTTGCGTTGTAAGTATTATACTAAAAATGGTTTTATGGGAGGTAAGGAAGGTGCTTTGGTTGCTATAAAGAATGAAAAAACAAAAAACTTGTAGAAGTTAATTGGGACGACAGTTGTAGGTGGAGCTATGAAGACTGAGCCACACCAAGTGGAGTCCTCTTTTGTGAAAGAAATTGCAGGGTAAAAGTATACAACAAGGTGATGATCGTTGAAGAAGATAAAGGCCAGATAGTGGAGACTTATGACAATGAAGAAAAAGAAGTCCTTTTCTCGTATTAAGTTTAATAAGAGTTTGAACTTGACACTTTCTATTCTTATTGAGCTTGTATTGGCGTCACTCTACTTATGTGGGGTGCGATGGTGGATGTCAAGATTGGATACCCATGTTTATAATTTGAGAGGATTTGAATCAAGGTGGAGTTTGTTAGGTAGAACTCAAATTTTATTTTCTTAGGCTAGGTTATTAATTTTTGATATTAGGAAAGGATAAAAATTGTGGCTCATTCAAAGCCTATAAATAAATATTACGTATAAGGTTTTGAGTAAATAGACAAGTGATGAGAGAAGAAGAAAGTAATTAAGAGTGCCTCCTTTTTAGGGAGAAAGAAAGAAAGAAAAATGAAAAGAGAGATAAACAAAGAGTGTAAGGTGTTTTAGGTAAAGAGAGAGATTGTGAAAGATTATTAAGTGTGAAATCTTGAAATTGCTAGTGAATTTCTTCTCCCTATCTCATAGATGTAGGCAATTTTACCAAACCACGTAAATCTTTGCCTTCTTTATTTTTGTGTTGACCACTACAATATTGAACACAAGAGACAACAAAATTCGTCAAAGATGATTTTGGCGAACATACATGACAATGTGTAGGATTTGGCCACGGTATATGAGTAAACTAATTGAAGCAAAAGATTTAGATCCCAACCACGGATAAATTGTTTATTATCCTCTAATTTAGGTTAAACTATATAAAAAAAAAAAAAAAAAAGATCACACCACCAAGTTCTACTGGTTCTATTTTTCTTGCCATCATGTCCTATCAATTCCGTTTGAATTTGTCAAATCGACTTACCATGAGCTTGCAAGCCCCCTTCCCTAAAAATATATCTTATCGTTAGGTATGAGTACCTGTGGATACCCATCTACTATCAATAGAACATATACGAAGAACTTTATAATGTGGTATAGGTGGGTTGGTTAAAATTAACCCCAAGTCAGGGGTGGGGCAGGGTAGGAGAAGCTCACCTATTCTGACTCGATTGCATATTTTCACACACACATTGTAAAACACATGGTGTGTGACATAGAGTTAAATATAGAGAGAAACTCCTTAAAGAAAAAAATTGTTCTTGACGATTTAATTTAGTTTATTTTTTAGTTTTTGAAATTTGCTTTGAGATTTAATAATGTTGAAGTGTTTAAACGAGCACGATATAGGAATTAGTTCCCAATAGAAGTTCTCACAACCCAAAGTCCAACATATTTACCAAGAATAGCTACATTTTTATTTAAAAAATAAGAAGTAAGGAAGTGCTTGGAAAACAAATTCTAACACCAAAGTTTCAACTATTATAATATAAAGCTATCATATGTTATAAGATAAAGCAAAAATATGTTATAATTTACGCTCTCATATGCTATAGTGTAAAATTCTAACTCCAAGTTCTAAATTGGTTCTCAAATACTCTCTAAAATAAATTTCTTAGAAATTTATTGCATTTTAACATTAGCGCTTTGCATTAAAAATTGTCTTAACCTCACCACAAAAATTAAATAAAAAAAGAGGAAAAGGAAAAAGTCAGGGAAACAAATAAAATGTTTGGGAGAGCATTTAGAACTGAAAGTGTTGATTTTAAAACGGTATAAAATGAGAGCTTTACACTTAGTAATTTTTGCTTTTTACTTTAGTTGTTAAGAGTTTTACACTATTTTTATTTAAAAAATAAGAAGTAAGGGAGTGCTTGGAAAACAAATTATAACACCAAAGTTTCAACTATTACAATGTAAAGCTCTCATATGTTATAAGATAAAGCAAAAATATGTTATAATTTAAGCTTTCACATGCTATAGTGTAAAATTCTAATTCCAAGTTCTAAGTTGGTTCTCAAATACTCTCTAAAATAAATTTCTTAGAAATTTATTGCATTTTGACATTAGCGCTTTGCATTAAAAATTGTCTTAACCTCACCACAAAAATTAAATAAAAAAAGAGGCAAAGGAAAAAGTCAGGGAAACAAATAAAATGTTTGGGAGAGCATTTGAAATTGAAAATGTGGATTTAAAACTGTATTATATAAGAGCTTTATAATTAATAATTTTTTACTTTTTACTTTAATTGTTAAGAGTTTTATACTATTTTTTAGTTTGATTTTTACTATAATTGTTAAGAATTTATATTATTTTTTGGTTATAATCAAGATGCTAAACAGGCTAAAAAGATAATTCTCTAAATTATTAATTTATTTGCCTTTTCTTTAAAAAAACAAAAAAAAAAAAGAAGAGAAAAAAAAAGGGAGACAAAAAATTAAATATGGGGTGAGAGAGGCTCGAACTCTCGACCTCAGGATAACTCAGAGGCTATGAGACCTACGCGCTAGCCAACTGCGCCACCACCCCATCGTGTTACCGTTACCATTTTAGGCATATTGTAAATAACAAGAACGTGCGAAAATGCCAGAGACTTACACAGCCCGTGCAAAGTGCTAGGCCCCTGGGCTCGTGTCTCGCAGACACAACATATGATATAGCAAAAGGGGCTTTCATTCGTTTCTTCTTCTTCTTCTTCTCACAGCAACCAAAGAAAAAAAAAAATGCCATTTTTGTTTTCCATTCATTCGTCTTTCTTTCTCTGTATGAAATCCTCAATCTCACCAAAAAGGAACTTCTTTGCATGATGACAAACATATCTCTCCTTTCTCTCAAGGTAATATTCATTGTTTCGTTTATGTCTTTTCTTCTCATTTGTTTTTTTTTTGTCTTGTTTTTTTTTTTTTTTTTTTTTCCCCTTAAACTTTCAGTTGTAAGAACAAAAATATGGATTTTGGGTTTTCTCTATCTCTTTCAGTTTTTTGTTTCAAGTTATTTCTTTATCTTTTTTTTTTTTTTTTTGCTCTTGACAATTAGAACCCAAAAAAAAAAAAACCCAAAACAAAAGCAATAACGATTGTTAATCAAATAAACGCAAACATATTTTCCAAATGAGAACGTATAGCTGATTTGTTTTTTCTTTTCTTAATTGGGTTTCAGTAATGCAATTATTGCCTGAAAAAGGGGAAAACATAATTTTTGTGTTGTTCTCAAATGCTAATTTCTTTACTATGCATAGAAGCTTTGAAATTATCGCACGCCAAAGAATCCATTTTTACTGCTTAATTAATCAAATGAGACTTCTAAGAAATGCTTTGTACTTTGTAACGTTATGGGCTAGTGCACAGGCTTATGGGAAATATATTACATGTAAAAACAGGAGAATGTGAGATGGATTTTGCGTTGAAGGCATGTTATCAGAGTTAGTATTTCATTTCTTGTTGATTAAAACTTTGAGTAGCTCTTGGGTTTCGGCTATTAGCAACTGTAGATTAGGAATTTCTTCAGTTGGGTAATGACTAAGACAATGGTTCTTATTTTTTTCTTGGTCGAATGGTTTTTGAATGCAACTTGTTTTTGTGGTGGTGGTTGTAAATTTTTCGTCGGTAATTAATGTGAATATGTATGGTAGTGGCCGAGATTGCCGTTGGTTTAGTTGTTTTTGTATGGTGTAACTAATAACTCGATTGTGCATAACAAAATATCAATGGCAAACAATGTATTGCAGGCTTGAAAGGCTGCAAAAGCTAAAAAAAAGGTTTTGGAACATGGTGCTGTGTCTCGAATATATAGATATTGAAGGCTTTTTCCAAGGGTAAGAATCTTCTCATCTTTTTTTGTTTCCATAGAGCGAAAATTCTTATGCTTTAATCACAGTCTTTAGCAGCCATTAAACAATTCTTACGCTTTAATCACAGTCTTTAGCAGCCATCATGTTTAATGAGCTTTGATTTGTTGACCTATTGATGAGTCATAATGTAGTTGTATCAAAGTTAAGAAATATCTTTCATAAGCGATGTTTATCAACGTTAATATATTATATAATTTGTTCCAACGGAAAGAGAATTGCAGATGAGACTAAAAACCTTGACCTTAATCAAAATTAATCAAGTGCATATAAGTTCCCCAATTGAAAAAAAAAAGGTTAAATGAAATAAAATAAAAGTGCATATAAGTTCCAAGTTATAACTTTTTGACCGGTTGCGGTTTAGTTTTCATAGGGATAAATCATTCTATCTTTAGTATTCTTGCTTTTGATAATTGATGATAATAATGATACTATTTTCTCCAAATATCATGTTGAGAATATGTTCTTTTGATGCGGTTAATATTGATTAATTTCAGAGGGGAGGGGTAGAATTTCACCGATGTTACACTAGGGGAAAATTGATTTTACTTAAATGGTTAAGTAGACTCTAGATGTCTCCTTGATATGCAAGGATTACAGTTGTATAGTTTATTGAATTCATGTAGAGTTATATCAGTTTCATTAAATGTCTTTGTGTGATGAAGATCTTCCTTGCCACTGAGTGGTAATAACGTTAGATAATGGTGGGATTAGTAAATATGCACCTAGGGTCAAACTTTTGGCAACATATTTACAATATAAGATTGTTAGCGAATCTTTTAAAAGATTGGTTATAATGCCCACCCACTTTGTAGGTGTTGTCCATATTGCCCACCTACTTTATAAGCGTCAAACCTGTGGCCTCTAATGCTTGCTTATGCTTGCGTCTCCTGTGAGTTCACATTACAGTGAAGTTTTTGTGGATTTAAGATAGATTCCAAGTAAGAAACAGATACTTTATGGTGCTCTTTTTCAAGGATCAATAATTTTGTCCTACGACATATATATAAAAGAAGTATTAAACCTGAAAAGAAGACGTGCTTGGCACTGATTGCTGTGGTTGTAATTTGGAATTAACCTCTATATTTTACTTTTGAAGACACACTTTAGGAGGAGGTTATGTATGGAGATCTTTTATTTTCCATATCAGTATATGTTTTCTGATGCCAAATTTCTGCTGCAGTTTTTTTGTTCATTTGTTGAAAGTACAAGCTGTATTCCTCTCATAGCAATTAAACAGCGTATTTCTTTGATTGAGGAGTTTTCACCAACTGTTAAGAAGCTTAGTTTCAATGGTAAGAAACGTGGTTTGCAATTTCACTTGTTGAAACATTTGCGAAAGTATTATTTTTGGTTCTTTTTCATTTGAATTTTGTCCTCACAGGTGCTAACTTTATAACCGGAATGGAAAACGGAGAAAGCGTGAATGCTTCTCAAATGCAAGGCAGTTTAAATGTGGAACTAGTTAGTCAAAAGGAACAGCATTCCACAAGTCATAACGATATTATGACACGTCGCATGAAGAATCGAGAACGGCAGCGTAGATATAGAGCTCGGAAGCGTCTTGAAGCAGATATAAAGAAGTCTAATGTTGTAGAACAACCAACTTCTTCGGTAGCAGAACTGCAACCTAACAGTGTCATTACCACATGGACTTCCCGCGTGCATTGCAGAAGGGATTGGAAAAAAGACGCAAGGAGGGCTCACATTTTGAAGAATTCAGAGGCGTCTTCTAATGGTAGTGCAATCACCATTCCGGTTTTGAGCAGTGAGAGTCAGACCTTGGGCTTGTCGTCCGGGACTGAGGCGGATTTACTAGTACAAAGGGAATCACACTCGGAAAAATCTCTCGACATTGTCAATAACATAACACACAGAACTGTACCAGGTCGAAGAGATTGGAAAGCAGAAGCAAGAAAGAAGAAAACCTAAAGGTAGGCAACAGAAAATTTCGTTACCACGATTCTGATGGTATGGTAAGCAGATTAGGTATGGTTTTCTGAGTGCTTTTTTTCTTTTTTCCCAATTTCTCTGTATGCCGGGGAACTTTATGCTGTTGCAGATGTAGATGTAATTTAGGAACATGTGCAGTGAAAGAAAATGTTGAGATTTTAGACGATCAGATTTCATAGCTTGGAGCATAACAAATTAACTACACTGAAAGACAATATTAGGCTGTGATAAGGGGTTCAGTCACAAGTATCAGGCAGTGGTAAAAGATTATGATATGTTATATGGCAATACTGAACATTGTACTATATAACTATAGAACAGTTTCCCATCATCTGCTTTATCTTTGATGTTTCTATTACATTCTTTTTTCACACTTGTGCTTCATTTTCTTACTCCATACTTTTCTTCCTGGACCAAGGTTTGACCTAATTGATTTCAAATTTTGAGTTTTGTAGCGAGTTTTTGGGTATATTTAAGTATTCAACTATCATTTGTATGCCCTAATTTTCATATTATAAAAGGATTTTTTTGGTAGCCAGTTTTTGGACATAATTCTCATATTGGGAGCGAACCACTGTAAGTTTTGTGGGCGCTTTGTTCTTTTTCTTTATTCTTGTGACTCTCATAAGTAGGGATTATGACTGGTTTCCTAATAAAAATCATTTGTTGGGTTTTTCATTTAAGATTGGATCGTTAAGAGATGTGGTGCTCAAGCATTATATAAGTAAATAATGAGAGCATTGCCATGTTTTTATTTGTTATTTTTTATTGCAAACAGGGGAATTCAATAATTTGCAGATGCAAGGGACTTGTTATATTTCAAAAGGGTAGATGGCTTGTACAAACGTGAAGAGACTATTTTGCCTAATTGTTCACTTTGGCACAGATATGAAATTGTATTTAGGGGTTATTTATTTTTGTATACCCTTTGTTCTAGGTTAATTTAAAAACTTCACCTTCGGTTTTTGATCTCATCGAATGTATAACTTTATGTATTAAAATTGGGGTGTTATGTATTAAAATTGGGGTGTTAATTTAAAAGGTAACCAAGTAAAATGAAAGATAAAGAAAGATCAACAAGGAAATTAAAGAACAAAAAGTAAGCTTAGTTTGGGATCTTGTACTTGTAAAGGAAGAAATACTTTTACTTAAAGCAAAAGGAGAAAAAAATAAAATTGAACTTATGAATCCTGTTTATCGAATAAGCGTGGAAGTACACTTGTTTATGCAAATTATTTCGGGCACTTTTACAGACGCATCACTTGAAGCGTGTAATGTAATGGACTTTTGCTCTCATTTTATCTTCAAAACTTAATTTGTTCTGCTTAACATTTCCTATTAGAAATTCAGTAAGAAAAGATGGAAAAAGAGATGAGTTAATCTTGCTTAATCTCTTCTGCTATAATTTATGTTGAAAACAAAAGAAAAAGAACATATGACCCCTTAACCGCCTCTTTTTCTGTTTGTTTTTAACAGAAAATCTAACAAATAGGATTAATAGATCTAATTCAAAATTCAGGACAAAATGAGAGCTTTTAAAATTGGCAAAGCAGAATTGACCTTAAAATAAGGGGCACAATCGAGAATGTTTTTTATTTTTTTAGAGGGGTTTGGTTGGCTTAGCCTAGCCACCATTATGAGAAAATGGAGCAAATTCACCCAGTTTGTGAGTTCTAGAATGCATGCTGATTTTTGGTCTGTTTTCCTTGAGTTATAATTGTTTGGTTTATTTATGTAATGAATAGGACCATAGCCTAAAATGGAGCAACATTAAACAAAGATTTTCAAATTGGTTTTATATTTTTGCTAGATTACATATGTGCCCAGTCTGCAAAAACACACATAAAGGGCCAAGTCAAAAGCAAACAACAAACTTCAAATATGTGCTGAGAGGTGGAGATATTAAATAATTGTGATGGTTGAGTGAGAAAACAAAATAAAAAGCCCCATGTTAGTAAGTCATAGTTATAAAACGTATTTAAAAAAGCATCTAATGAATATCTGATAGTTCAAAACTGCATACCCAAAAATGTGATTGGAGAATTCTCTCGAGAACGAAGGGAAAGGAATTATAATTAGCACCAAGCAAAAAAATTTGATAAAGTTGTACCCTTATAGGAATCTAGAAAATTAAGGGTTAATTTATACTGTTCAACTAATTAAAAAAGAAAGGAAAAAAATAATATCACCAAATTGCTCTCTCCATAGCTCTAGCAGTCTGCATCAAATATGAATTCTTTTAATTTCCGTTGCCTTGTTTAGGTTTCTATGTGGCAGTGTTCATCAAATCAATTCAACCGACTTAATCGACTGGTCTAATCTGATTTAATCTATTTTTTACAAATAACCGACCTCAAATGGATTAGATTAAATGTCAATTCTTAAAAACCAACATATATTGGATTAGATGTTCATTTTATTTTCAAAACTTCTACACCAATCCAATCCAACCTCTATTTATATTACCTATGTATTTATATTATTCGTCCAAAATTGAAAGTTTTTTTTGGAAGGGCTCTTATAATTTTGTATATACTTATACACAAATAAACCTTGTAATATATATGTAATATCCATTCTACTAACTTTTCTTCTACTTTTTTTTCCGACTTGGTATGTTTCTAGATTGAAAAGAGTGTTATTGATGGTCATCATCAAGTAGAGAAGAAGGCATGCAAAATTGGATATGTGCGTGTGCGTGTGTGTGTGTGTGTTGAAGCTTAAACTTGTTATGCCCATCAGTTTATGATTTTACTTTCTTTGAAGTGTTAGATGTTGAATCAACTTTAAAGTTTGTAATTTAGAGTTATATGTGTATTTAAATTTATAGATGTTAATTTTTGCTCTCTCTCTCCTTTTCTTTTTTTCCTTTCAATTGTAGTTAAACTATGTTAAAAAAATGATATACCTAGGTCAAAACATGAAAAAAAAAAAAAAAGGGGAGAAAATATACAAAGACTATAACTTGAAAACCTATTTGACCAATGCAATCTACACTGATCTAAACCAAATTAGATTGGATTGGATGATATGCTACTATCAGATTAGATTGAATAAAATTTCTAAAAATCGACATTTAATTGAATTAGATGTTCATTTGCTAAAATAGATTAGATTGAATTGGACAAGATCCCTAAATAATCATTATTACAAACTCGATCCGACACATATCTGTTTCAAGCTTGTCTTCAAAACTAACACGTTTCTGAAAGTAATATTGTATTGACTTCAATATATTAAAAACTTTAGTCGAGACATTTCCGTAGCTAGAGTTTATCCGTTCATATGATAGAACATCTATCTATATATTATTTTATTATTAAATTAAGTTCTTTGAAATTCACTTTTCATTTTATGTTAAATGGCTCGAGGGTTCAGGCTTTGGCCACCTTGTAACATGTTTAGTAAATTTGTTGTTCTTTAACTTTCTCCACTCAGAGGCTCTAAACTGTAAGAAATATATTAACCCATTTAAGAATTTTGAAAATTATTTTTGGGATAATACGTGAAATTCATGATTTGTACGCCATTAAAAATTTATAGCAAAATTTGTACTTTCATAGCAAAATTGATATATTTCAACGGTTAAGTAAAATTTCTAAATTTTAAAATGCCTTTATAGCAAATATCATGACTTGCGATATGTATAATACCAGCAAGTTTTTACTAAAAAAATGATCTTAATTTCATTTTTTTTTAGTCTAGATATGAATCTGATTCCAACAGGGCATGAATGATAAGATAGATTGAGATTTGGCAAAACATAGCTAAACTATTTTATCTAAAATCCGTTTGTGCATGGCATGACAAGAATATATACGTATGTTAGGCGATTTCTGTCAAAATTGCACAAAACGATAATATTGATCGGATTTAAATTTGGAGACATGTCTAATCCTTGCTATAAAAAAAAAAAAGGTTTTTCTGGGCAATTTTAATGTATTGTGTTTTCTATTTACAAAAATGAAAAGGTCAAATATTATCCATTAGCTTTTTAATCAAAATGATTACGTACAATATTTCTGAAGAACTAATTTTTACCACTTTTTATTTTGTTTTTTAAAAAACAAATATAAATTGTTAAGAGCATTGCAAATTAAAAAGAGTGAAGGCAAAAAGAGTATAAAAAGATAGAAAGATAAATTATTAATAACGTCTTATATTATCAAGAGATTCTGCCCTTCTTCTCTTCCCTCTCTTTCAAATTCTCAAAGCTCCAATCCCTTCTCATCCCGGAGCTCCTAACCAACCTCGGCTCAGGAGTACTTCCTTCGCGTGCGAGGACTCCGGTACTGTGCAGCCGCCGATGACCTAATTTCTCCGCATTCTTTTGTGCTATCACTGTTGATCCGTTTGTCATTTTATCATCGTGAGACGGCGGTGGCCCTAAATTCCCTGACCAGTTTCTCTCATGAACCTCTGGACGGAAAAGCTTCTTGGAGTACTTTTCCGGGACGTAATCCCTTTCGCAGTCCGAGTTTGTTCTTTGCAAAACTTGGCAAGTAAGGCAATTTAGGCTCATTATGACTATTGTTTTCTTACGTATGTTGCAAGAAAACTTATAATCATAAAAACCTTCTTAGGGTTGGCAGAAGAAGAAGGGAGGGTTTGTATTGTAGTGAGTTTTGATTACATTACAGCCATTTTTGGACAAAGGGAGAGGAGATCACAAGAAAGAAGAGAGATCATTGAAATACACAATAGAGAATGTTCTTTTTTTTTTTTTTTTGGATATTAAGAGAAATAACAGTTTAATTTTGTTAACTGTGAATTATGGAAAATAATTTGCCGTGAATTCAGCTTAGCCAATTCTCATTTGGTCTTGTGGCCGCTAATCTTAATGACCTGTATATGACCAATGATCCGTCATCATGACCTTTAAATTACAACTATACTACCCTAATTATATTATAAAGCTACAGCATAATCCTTCAAAAAAAAAAAATTCAGCCTAATATATTACTAATTACCTTTTATTATTTTTAAAAACGTTGTGACCTTTTTTATATTTATTATTGTTCTTTTTTCTTCCTTAAATTACGTTAGACTTTGGAACCATTTTTAAAAATATATAATAACGTGTTATAAAGGTTAAAAATATAATCTATAAGTATGTATGCCTAATTGCATATATGTATATAAGGTGACGTTTGATTTAATGAAATAAAATAATAATAGAAATACAATAAAATGAGATAGTTTATTCACATTCTTTTATATGATTGGACATTGAAATTAATATTGGAATCATAATTATTATCTTTGATTAGTCATTAAAATAGAATAAAATAGTAATTGTTTTGATGTAAATACCCTTTTATTTAGTCATCAATAATGTTTTAAAACCAAATTCAGAATTCTATATTAAAACATTGCACAAAAACTGACAATACCAAGTCACTAATTGCATGAGATGTGATCACACTACAAGAAAAACTACATTTAACGACATATTATTTACGACATGTAGTTTTTGAATGTCGTTAAAAAGTACATACAACGACATCTCCAACAAACATGTCGTTAATGCATTTGAAACAATAATTAACGATATCTATATAAATGTTGTATTAAAGGTCTCCTTTTAACGACAATAGTTTAGTGTCGTTAAATTATTTAACGATAAGAAAGAGATGTCGTCAAAGCCTTGGAGATTCCGCGACATCCCGTATAGACGACATTGGTTGAATGTCGTCTATAAGGGGTGTCGTAGAATCTTCAAGGTTTTGACGACATCTCCTCCTTGTCATTAAATAATTTAACGACACTAAATTATTGTCGTTAAAAGGAGACCTTTAATACAACATCTATATAGATGTCGTTAATTATCGTTTCAAATGTCGTTAACGACATCTTTGTTGGAGATGTCGTTGTATGTATTTTTTAATAACATTCAAAAACTACATGTCATAAATAATTTATCGTTAAATGTAATTTTTCTTGTAGTGTCAATACATTATCAAGCCAACCAACCTCTTTATCCTGGCTAAAAGAGAAGACATTGCTGTGAAAAGAAGGGGAAAAAATGAACGAAAGATGGTATATATATGTTATAGAATCGAGATTTAATAAGAAATGGATAGGCATGTGAACAAAAGATATCACTATATAATACAAAAGGAGCAACAAGTCAGAGGAAAACCAAAAAAAAAAAAAAGAAGTAAAAACTAAAAACAAAATGGCTAGTTCGTTGTCAGAAATACACCGAGCCCAGATTGTGATTTAGCATTGTTCAATAAATTCCACTAACGTAAGTGCACGTTATCGATCAAATGATAAAGTAATGAGTATGAGTATCGTCTCGTAAGGATTGTTGAATAATAATGTAATTAATTACTAAAATAGGACTAATTCAAAATTTATCTAACAAATCAAATGAAGTTGAAATAAAAGAAAGCGAAATACTGAAATTAAAACTAAATTAAGAGAAATAATTGCAATTGAATTTAAGAAATAAACCAATGAGACTAAAGCATTAAGGCATCTGATTTCACCATAATCACTAGATATGAATGTCATATGATTACACACCCCAATTGATAATACATATGTGATGGCAGAAATTCCTAGTTTATTTACTATCATATCTTTAGGTATAGCAAACTTACTCAGTTTATTAACCAACAACATCTCTATATGAATTTGAATAAACATAAGTGCATTAAGTTCTATGAATTTTCCCGGTTTACAATGAGTCTTTTAGGTCATCTTATCGCCAAACACCACACAAATAACATGCTATATCTTTATCCACATTTAATTCATGGTTATATGCTATACGAAGCGTTTGCGCATTCTTCCTTCTCAGTTTCAAACATGCACATTAGATTATTTAAATGGTAGCTAATCATTCAAGAGCATTAAGCACAATAACACAACTTAAATGAATAAAATCAATTATGGTGCATAAATAAATATGAAATTTACATCATCATGATTAGGCTACGTCATAGCCCTAACTAAGAAAATTAGAACATAATTGAAAAAGAAATAAAAACTGAAATATTAATTAAATCAATCATAAGGAGTTAAGAGAACAAGAAATTTTGTCAACAATCTCTATTTTCCTACTCCAAATTGCTTGAAAACTCCTAAGAAAATTGCAATGAAGCTTTGAAAATAAAAAACCTAGATGTCCCTTGATAGTTCCTCCATTTTCTATTTATACCTTCTCCCTAAGTTACCCTAAGACTCCCTATCCGAATCCAAAAATCGAGCCTCAAAATCACAATTGGCTCTACGGTGCTCTAATTTCAGCGCCACGGCACTCTCTCTGCCAAATCAACTAGGCACGCATTCAATAGGCACCGCGGCACTGGTAGCTGACAACCAACGACCACATTTTCTTGCATTTTCTTTCAATTTTCTTGCTTGATCTTGTGCTCTTGCTCCATTTTCTTCCCTTTTTCTTCAACTACATAATTTGAGGCAAACTTTTATAGATATGCACATTTCGAGTTTTTTTCTCAAGAACATAGCATTATTCACTAACTAAAAGTGGCTAAATAACTCTATAAACTAGAGTTATCAAAACCCCGCAAACTGACTTTTGCTAGTCCTCGAGCAAAACCAAGAGATAACACAAATTTGAAACAACAAAACTCCAGAAGATATCCTCCCAAAATTTTTCACTCCTATAATTCAAAGAAGAAAACAAATTTCCATCCAAACACTGAAATCGATTTGCTAGTTAAGGCTAAATCTAACTTCATGATCCATGTGTATGTGTGCGTCCCATTCTTTTCGAATTGTGTGCAGTCTAGAAATATCCAGATTGATATATGACTTCTTGAGAATTCTGTAAGGACCAAGTTTCATAAGTTTACCTTTCATTCCTCTCTTCGCTGATGTAGCTAATCATCCAACCAAAAATCATTAAGACTTTATTTAGCTTGTAATGTAAGGCTGGGCTTAAGGTGAGATAAACTCAATTCACCCATCCCACATTGATTTCTAGGATCCATTTAGAGCTCACTCCATCACCCTCAATTGCACTTCTTTTAATCACTTTCACTGTCTCAATCACCACCTAGTCATTCCAACCCTTTTTTTTGTCTTTCACTTTTTTTTTTCTTTTGCTACACTTACAAACTTGATGGATATATCAATATGTATTTTAGCAAGGTGCATCAAATAACAAACTCAATAATTTCCATGCTTCACCCTACTTCTCAAATTACGCTCAAATCATTTTTTTTATATAGAAATCAACATGTTCAGAGTGTAGGACAAGAATGTTTTTTTTCTTTCGACTGGGTTAACAAATGCGGGTGACAAAGAAAGAGTGAATCATATATCAAGGCTTAACGGGGTGACTAGGGATACATAAATAGGGTTGGCTTGAAAGGCTCAAAAGATCTAAAAATGGCCTAAATCATATTTTCAATAAGATGTAACCTAGGATTTTGCCTCGAGAGAAAATTAGATGAATTTTAAAACATGGATGAAATCTCCTAAAAATCACATACTTCACATGCACATTCACTGGACATACACACTCTTCAAAAATTGAAGCTTTAGTGCTCAATAAGTGGGTCACAATTTTAGAATCAGAATCAAATCACAAATCAATCATAAGTTTAGATAAAATTTGCACTCTCCTAAAAATTGTGGGAATTCCAAACATGGGATTCAATCATATCCAGACTTATCATCATAGGCATATATGATCTCAAGTTTCAAAAGGTTTGACAAAATTTTTAATAAAGAAGTTTTTTTAAAAAAAAAAAAACTTTTGTGTCCCCC
>CAMOHE010028235.1:20073-64386 GCA_946598075.1 Artocarpus hirsutus | reverse complement strand
AAAAAAAAAAAAAAAAAAAAAAAAAAACTAAAATGAAGCATTACCCTCAATGCAAAAATAAGAAAAGGAAAAGGGAGAGAAAACCCCATGGGCGAAGAATAGGGCCAATGTGAGTTGCGGAAGGGCCCAAATGGGCACCACGGCATTCAAAATTGAGGGCCACGGGGTTTGGCTTTTGCCAAAAATGATTTTCTTAAAGACTTTTAGCCTGTATGAGCTCCCTTGTTGACTCCAAGACCTACAGAAAAAATAAAAATTCTTAAAAACGAAAATAACCTAACAAAAGATAAAAAAAACTCATGCAATTTTTTTAATACAAGAAATAAATGACATGAAAGAAAGGGTAGTGCTTGAGTCGCGTCACCTCCCAAAAAGCTCTTGCTTTATAGTCTTCAGCCAGACTGTCTCAAAGGTCACTCTACAAGAGATTGTAGTTCAATGGTGGTTTTATGCTTGTTAAAACCATTGTCCAAGTAGGGCTTCAAACGCTAACCATTCACCTTAAATGTGCCTTTGGTGTCATGTGCAACCTCTATTGCTCTAGATGGAAATTCTTGTGTTACCATACACAGTCCTAACCACCTAGACTTCAGCTTACTTGGAAACAATTTAAGGTGAGAGTTATAGAGCAAAACCTGTTGTCCAACTTTGAAATCTTTTTTAAGAATGTGCTTATCATACTATCTTTTTGTTTTCTCATTGTAAAGCTTGGCATTTTCATAAACATCAAGCCAAAATTCATCCAGCTAATTCAGTTGCAACAATCTGGCTTCACCTGTCAAATGCACATCAAAGTTCAAGAATTTAATTGCCCAATATGCCCTATGCTCTAACTCTACTGGCAAGTGACATGCTTTTCCAAATACTAGCCTAAAAGGAAACATCCCAATAGGAGTTTTGAATGCAGTCCTATAAGCCCAAAATGCATTATCCCATTTAAGAGACCGATCCTTCCTAGAGGCATTCACAATTTTCTCCAAAATCCTCTCAATTTCCCTATTTGAAACCTCCACCTGACCACTAGTTTGAGGGTAATAAGTTAGTGCAACCTTATGTGTGACTCCATATTTGCCCAAAAGTGCCTCAAATTGCGTCCTACTAAAATGCGACCCTTGATCACTTATGATTGCCCTAGGAGTGCCAAATCGGGTAAAAATGTTCCTTTTCAAGAATTTAACCATGACCCTAGTATCATTTGTTGGCACAACTACAGCTTCTACCCACTTAGACACATACTCTACGGCCAACAAAATGTATTCATTCCCAAATAAAGGTGGAAACGGTCCCATGAAGTCAATGCCCTAAACATCAAATAATTCGCAAACAAGAATATCATTTAAAGGCATCTCATTCTTCCTGGAAATATTTCTAGTTCTTTGCCATCTATCACATGAAGCTGGATAAAAGTGTGCATCGTTAAAAAAGTGTGGGCCAATAGAAACTGGATTGCAACACCTTGGCTATAGTTTTGGAACTACCGAAGTGGCTGCTGGCTTCTCCATCATGACAAAGTTGCAAAATACTTACCATTTCATCCTCAGAAACGCATCTTCTTATCACCTAATCTACACAAACTTTAAACAAGAATGTTTCTTCCCAAAAATAGTGTTCAACATCATAAAAGAATTTTTTCTTATGTTGATGTGACAAATCAGGGGGTAGAACATTACTTGCCAAATAGTTCACAAAATCAGCGTACTAAAGGGTTCATGTGGACTTAAATAGAAAATACCTGCTCATCAGGGAATTCCTCCATAATTGGGCTTCCCACTTCATCATGATTAAGAATTCTAGATAAGTGATCTACAACTAGGCTTTTAGTTCCTTTTTTATCTTTGATTTCTAAATCAAACTCTTGTAGCAACAAGATCCACGTGATTAACCTAGGCTTGGATTCCTTCTTTTCAAGCAAGTACTTCAGAGTAGAATGATCAGAGAAGACAAATACTTTTGAACCAATCAAATAGGAATGAAATTTATCAAATGCAAAAACTACCGCCAAAAGTTCCTTTTCAGTTGTTGTGTAGTTCAGTTGTGCTCCCGACAAGGTCCGACTGGCATAGTAGATGGTTTGAAAAATTCCATTCTTTCTTTGGCCCAACACCACTCCAACTGCAAAATCACTTGCATCACACATGAGCTCAAAAGGTAAATCCCATTCTGCATGCCCCAAGAATCCGCAAACAAGTTTCACAGATGTGGGTGGAGGCAATTTTACAAGAACCTCCACTTTGGCTCGATCAAATTCTATGCCGCTTCCAGAGATCTTATGTCCAAGCATAATTCCTTTCTGTACCATAAAATGACACTTTTCCCAATTAAGACAAGGTTAGTCTCCTCACATCTTTGTAACACCAAAGCCAATTTATGTAAACATGAATCAAATGATGGGTCAAAAATAGAAAAGTCATCCATGAAAATTTTAATGAATTTCTCCACCATATCAGAAAAAATGCCCATCATATAATGTTGAAAAGTGGCTGGTGCATTACAAACACGAAAGGGCATCCTTTTATAGGCAAAGGTACCATAGAGACAAGTGAAAGTGATTTTTTCTTGATCCTCAGGTGCAATAGGAATCTGATTATACCTTGAAATCCATCGAGAAATTAAGCAACAAAACTTATGTCACGCAAGTCTTTCCAACATCTGATAAATAAATGACAAAGGAAAATGATCCTTCCTAGTGGCATCATTTAATTTCCTATAGTTCATACACACACGCCACCCAATAATTGTTCTAATTGGAATCAATTCATTATTATCATTTTTTTGAATAGTCATACCTCCTTTCTTTGGCATAACTTGCACAGGACTTACCTAGGAACGATCATATATGGGATAGATCATCCCAACATCCAATAGCTTGATGACCTTAGCTTTCACCACTTCTTGCATTTTTGGATTCAGACACCTTTAGGGTTGAATGGTAGGCTTGTATTGCTCCTCCATAAGAATTCTATGCATGCAGATGGAGGGGCTTATTCCTTTGATGTCCTCTATCTTCCATCCAATTGCGCCTTTGTGCTTTCTCAACACCGTAAGCAGTTTTTCCTCCATCAAACCTGTCAAAGAAAAAGAAACAATTACAGGTAGTGAGGATCTGCCATCCGAATAAGCATATTTTAAATGAGAAGATAAGGGTTTGAGTTCAAGAATTGGAGGCTCTTCAATTGATGGCTTAGGCCTTGTGGTGGGCTATCCCACTTCTACAAATTGCAATGCCTTATGCCTTAAAACTGGTGGATTTGCCTCCATAAAATTTGCATACTCCCTTATCTCCTCATTCTCAGCATCTTTGCCACTAGGTTGGATTAGGCAAGCTTTAAGTGGGTCCTCAAAAGCATTTTCTTAAAAAACCTTAGACACCAACTTGTCAACAATGCCAATTCTAAAGCAAGAATCATCAATAGAAGGATATTTCATTGCTTTAAACACATTAAAAATGACATGATCATCTTGAACCTTGAGAATTAATTTTCCTTGTTGTACATCAATCAATGTTCTTCCTGTCGCTAGAAAAGGATGACCTAAAAAAGCAGAACCTCACAATGTTCCTCCATTTAAAAAAAAAAAACAAAATTTGTAGGAAAAATAAACTTGTCAACCTTTACTAGTACGTCCTCCACAATACTCTTGGATGCTTGATTGTGCGATCTGCAAGTTAAAGTGACACTGTGGTTGCTTTAACCTCTCCCAAACTTAATTTCTTAAGACAAAAAAAGGCATCAAATTGATACTAGCACCTAAATCACACAATGCTTTTTCAAAATAAGAGCCACCAATAACGCAAGGAATTATAAAACTCCTTTGTTCTTTTAGCTTAGGTGGCAAATTATTTTGTAGAATGGCTGAACACTCCTCATTCAACTTCACAGTTTCATAGTGCTCCAGCTTCCTTTTGTTCGCCAAAATCTCCTTCAAAAATTTTGCATAACTGGACAACTGTGCCAAAGCATCTACAAAGAGAATCTTAATATGTAACTTTTTAAAAGCATCATGAAATTTAAAAAATTGCTTATCTATCTTGTGCTGCTAGAGCCTCTGAGGAAATGGAATAGGAGGCACATAAGGCTCAGGATTATCTAGAGAGAGCTTGCTTTTGCATGTCTCTTTTAACTGCATAGTGACCTCTTTTTCTTGTTCATTAAGGACCTCTTGTTTAGCATCTTCTTGTCCCATTTGCTTGCCACTTCTTAGAGTTATTGCCTTTACATTCTTAATCGGATTCTTTTCTATGTTATTTGGTAGAGAACCCTATGGCCTACTTGAATTCATGTAAGCCATTTGACCTATCTGCATCTCTAGATTTCTGATGGATACCTCCTGATTCTGGAGTCTTACATCAGTACTCTTCATAAAGTCTTAAGAGGAAGTAGCTAGTTTAGCATTAATGTCTTCCAGATCAGACTTTTTCTCTTGTTGTTGCTTGAGACCTGATGGTGGTCTCTTTGCATTTTGATTGCTCCATGAGAAATTAGGATGATTTCGCCACCCCAGATTCTAAGTGTTGGAGTAGGGATTATCTTGAGACCTGTTAAAATGTCCAACAAAGTTAGCATTTTCAGTAGGCTGAGCAAAAGTATTACCTACCTTGCATTCAGTGCTAGCATGTCCTCCACCACAAAACTCGCATGTCACATTTTGAATTTTCATAGCTGAAGCACTCATATGATCTATCTTTCTATCAAGTGCTTCAAATTGAGCTGTGAGTGCAGAAAAAGGCATCCACTTCATGAACTCCCATACTTCTCCTTATTGGTAACCTTTCAGTAGGCCACTAATATTTATTGGATGCCATCTCTTCTATTAGATCAAAAGCCTCCTCAGGTGTTTTATTATTCAATGTTCCACCTACAGCTACATCAATGGTAGAACAGAGACTTGCAATAGACCCATTATAAAAAGTTTGTACCTATATCCATACTGGTAGTCCATGATGTGGGCATCTCCTTAACAGCTCCTTGAATCTTTCCTAAGCGTCATATAGCGACTCATTATCCATCTATAAGAAATTAGTAATATTGTTACGCATTTTTGGAGATTTTGCTAAAGGGAAAAACTTACCAAGGAATTTCTGGGCCATAACATCCCATGTGGTGATTGATCCTACAGGAAGAGATGTGAGCCAATTCTTGGCTTTGTCCCTCAGAGACAATGGGAATAATCTCAACCTAATTGCATCATCTGACACTCCATTATATTTAATAGTGTCACAGATTTCGAGGAAAGCATCAATGTGGGCGTTTGGATCATCATTTGGTAGCCTACTGAATTGTACCGATTGTTGGCTCATGTGGATAAGAGACAGCTTGATCTCGAAGTTGTTTGCTTAAATTACCAACCTCCTGATGCTTGAAGTGGCACCTTGAATAGTTGGCATGGCATAATCTCTCAAAAGTCGGCAAGGATTTTCAGCTTCACCTACATCCACCATTTTCTTAGCACGATCTCTCTGTTCTCTTAGCAGTCTTTTGAAAGTACGTTTGATTTCTAGATCAAACTAAACAAGTTCACCTTGTTTGGTATGTCTTATGCACCAACGCACTCCCCAAAAAAATAGAAAATTGAAATTAAATAAAAACTAGATTAAATCAAGAATTATTCGATATTAATATTAATTAGTATTAAACAAACAGTCCCCGACAACAGCGCCAAAACTTGCTTGGTAAATTCCACTAACACAAGTGCACGCTATTGATTAAGTAATAAAGTAATGAGTACGAGTATCGTCTCACAGGAATTGTTGAATAATAACCTAATTAATTACTAAAATGGAACTAATCTTAAAATTTATCTAGCAAATCAAATGAAGTTGAAATAAAACAAAGCGAAATACTAAAATTAAAACTAAATCAAGAGAATAATTGCAATTGAATTTAAGAAATAAACCAATGAGACTAAAGCATTAAGGCATTTGATTTCACCATAATCACTCGATGTGAATTCCATATAATTATGCACCCTAATTGATAATACACATGTGATGGCGAAAATTTTCAGTTTATTTACTATCCTATCTCCAGGTATAGCAAACCTACTCAGTTTATTAACCCACAACATCTCTATATGAATTTAAATAAACATAAGTGCATTAAGTTCTATGAATTTTTCTGGTTTACAATGAGTCTTTTGGGTCATCTTATCACTAAAAGCCACACAAATAACATGCTATATCTTTATCCACATTTAATTCATGGTTATATGCTATACGAAGCATTTGCGCATTCTTCCTTCTCAATTTCAAACATGGACATCAGATCATTTAAATAGTAGCTAATCATTCAAAACATTAAGCACAATAACACAACTTGCATGAATAAAATCAATTTGGTGCATAAATAAATATGAAATTTACATCATTATGATTAGGCTACATTGTAGCCCTAACTAAGAAAATTAGAACATAATTGAAAAAGAAACAAAAATTGAAATATTAATTAAATCAAACATAAGAAGTTAAGAAAACAAGAAATTCTGTCATCAATCTCCATCTTCCACTCCAAATTTCTTGAAAACTCCTAAGAAATTGCAACGATACTTTGAAAATAAAAAACCTAGATGTCCCTTGATAGTTCATCCCTTTTCTATTTATATCTTCTCCCTAAGACTCTCTATTTAAATCCAAAAATTGTGCCTCAAAATCGCAATTGGCGCTGCGGCTCTCTAATTCCGGCGCAGTGGTGCTACCTCTCTGCCAAATCAATTGGGCACGCATTCAATGGGCGCTGTGGCGCTCCTTTTAGGCACCTCGGCGTTGGCAGTTGACAACCAACGACCACGTTTTCTTGCGTTTTCTTTCGATTTTCTTGCTTGATCTTGTGCTCTTGCTCCATTTTCTTCCCTTTTTCTTCAACCTACATAATTTGAGGCAAACTTTTATAAATATGGGCATTTCAAGTGATTTTTCTCAAGAACATAGCATTATTCACTAATTAAAAGTAGCTAAATAACTCTACAAACTAGAGTTGTCAAGAATCATATAAACTTGACAAAAGAAAGCTTCATTATTCCAAAAAAAAAGAAAAGAAAGAAAAGAAGAAGTTGAAACTATTGTATAATTAATAGCAACCTATAAGAGCAAGTGGGAAAAAAGATGGATACATAAAATTGATGAAGAATACCTATTAGGAGCAGTCAATGCTTTAGCTTTTTGCTGGTAGCAGCCGTAGCTCAATTCTTTTCTTATTTCTTTTTGTTTCATTGAAAGTGCATGATTTTATATTGGGATAATAATCAGGGTATTTAAAGTAAATTTTAGGACATTACAAGGGATAATTTAGGGAGAAACTTTTCTAACTAATATCAGTTTTGGAATGAAATTATCATTTAATAGGTTCATTTTAAGAATTGTCAGTCAACCATTTTGGTGAGATAGTAATTCCATAGGAATGGAATTGTCAAACATACCCTAAGATTTCTTAACGGTATATGTATTTTCTAACAGGGCTTGAACTTGTATCCAAATTTGAGAAGGATGAGAAAAAAGAAAAAAGAAGAGAGAGAAAGAAGTTAGGGAAGTACATACATATATGCAAGACTTAGTCTCACAAATAATCTCTAAGGTTTGTCTCTAGTCCCATTTTAGTCCTCAAACTTTAAAAGTGTCACTTTAGTCCCCAATCGATCATTTGTTCCAATTTTGGTTCTTCCGTTAGATAAATGTTAAATTTTAGACGGAAAAATCATGTGCGGAGCACGTAATTGACACTAAATTGAAGAGAATTTAAAGCTTAGGACCAAGGATCAAAACTAAAAACATCTAAAGTTTAGGGATAATTTGTGGACATTAATTTTGTTTCTTTTTATTAGTTTAATTAGCTAAACCTATTGCACTGATAAAAAAAGTTGATGACAAAAAATCATCAAAACAGACAGATAGAATATGGAAGGTCTGATGTATAATTTAGAGGCCTTGCAGGATCCCATTTGTTTATTTTTTAATTTTTTGAATCTTGTATATGGCTTTAAATAGTTTGTTTCGTGACACTTTAATAGACGCGAGCTACGTGAACGTGGAACACAATCTAATATAATGTTTTTATGTTCAATTTATAGTCATTTATTTAATATCAACTTCTGTTTTTGAACTAATTAAAAAAACAAACTTGATGTCCACAAATCGTCCCTAAACGTTTTTAGTTTTGGACTCTAAACTTTAGATATTTTTCAGTTTTGGTCCTTAAACTTTAGATATTTTTCATTGTTGGTCCCTAAACTTTAGATTCTTTAATTTTTGTCCCAATCACATGCCTATCACATAATTTTTCCGTCCAAAATTTATCATTAACCTAAAGGAAGGACCAAATTGGAACAAAATGATAGATTAAGGACTAAATAGGACTTTTAATGATCTTAGAACTAAATAGACCGGAGATAAACCTTGAAGATTATTTGTGAGATTAATCTTATATGTAACAAAGAAGAAGCGAGTAATTTTATTATTTTGTGATGGAATATAATTAGAGGGGCATGGTTGTAACTAAGAGGTAAAATAATGATTTATTATTATATTTTAGTTTTATAAGTAAGTACCGTGGCATAAAGAGAAGCAAGAAAGTGATATAAGTGATCCTAATATTTCTTTGGAGTATATTAAATGGAAACTTTTATTATGAGAACAACTCAATCCACTCCAACCTAAGAAAGTTAATAGAAGCGATTGTTTTTATCAAAAATTCAGGATCCTTAGAAATAATTCTACTTCTTAAACAAACTTTAAAAAAAAAAAAAACCCTGAGAAATTACACAAATTCCTGATCTAAAGTTAAAATAAAAAAGGAGCCAAATAACCAAATTTTAGACGAGCGTCTCTCTCTAATGTGTAAACGACGCAATATGGATGTAATACTAGTACCAGACAGGTTGTCAAGTAATAAAAGCTTTTTGTTTGGGGATGGGCCACGCATTAAAGTTTCATGATGCCCACCTGCAAACAAATTGAATGCATGACAAAGCATACATGAATTAACTCTAAATATAAATATATATCTATATATTGTTATGGTCCTCCGATCGACCATGCATCTATGATCAACCGTAACATATAAAAGTAAGTACAATTACCATAACATTTATTCAACCTTGATTACCATGACATTCCTTGAAACTGCAACACCAAGAATATTAGCTTTCCCCAACTATTAACACCTTTCTAACGTTTACATTACACTTATATTTATTATTTTAAAGGTGTAACAATAGTTTGAGATAATTAATGAAATGTTTGATTTACCAATACAAACCAGAAATATTTTAGTTCATATTGGTTTTGTTATAGAGTTTTCTCTCACAAAATTTGAATCATCAAATTTAAATTCTATGAGAGAAAACTCCATAAGAGAAATGAGAGAGGTAGAGAGGGAGAGAGGGCAGACAAAGGCTTTTTTTCACGCATTATTACTTTTATTTTTTAGATTTTTAAAAGTTTTATACCCATTTTTTATTTTTCTAAAAAAAATCCCTTTTATTTTTTTTACAATTTTATTACTTTTTTTTAATCTTTTGTGAAAAAAATAGAGCACTTAGGGAGTGAAAATTTTTATTGTTTTTTCGTTGGTTTGTTCAACCGTTTTTTTTAAGTTTATATATGTTTTTTATTTCTATCCCAAAAGGTATCTTTTTTTTTTAATTTTTGTTTATAATTTTTAAAGTTTTATAAAGAATAAACTATTTTTTATAATTGAATTATGGTTTTGTTAGAATTAGTTAGTTTTGGTTGTTGTCATTTTTCATATCAAAGAAGGGGAAAATCATCATTTCAAACCACACAAATAGTTAATAATGCTTTTTAATAAATAGAGAGGCATTTTTAGCGTTTTAAACCAAAATAACGGTCAACTAACAGAGAGGGTCTCTTTATAATTCTTTTGATCAGTCAGAGGGTGTTAGTGTGATTAGTTTTAGTCCAAAAAGTGTTTTTGTAATTTAGGTAAAAAACAAGGAGTGTTAATAGAATTTACCCCTTTAAAGATATTGTATGTCTGTCCTTTAAACTTTTTTTTTCAAATATTCAGATATGATCCAAATGTGAGTGTTTAGCCCTTAATTTGTTTGAGAGCCTATAAAAGTTTATTTTTTTCTTTGCTTCTCTTTTACACTATATATATATATATATATATATATATATATATATATATATATATAAAGGTAAGCACATTCAAGAAAAATGGAAAAGTTAAGTGAGGGCAAAAAAAAGAAAATTAAAGAAATACAATTTAAATTTAAAACTAAATAAAAAACCTAGAGTAGAAAAATTAAATGTTTTTGTGTTAAATCCTTTTATCTATTTAGAATAGCTTAAAAAAAACCTTAAAAAAGCAATTTTTGGCTATTTACTCCAAAGCAACTTTTGAACATGTTTAATTGCCCAACACAAGTGCTTTTAATTTTTATAAGCACTTTTGGGACAAGCCAACTCCTTGATGCTCATAAAAAAGGTTCTTATAAAAAGCTTTTTATTTATATTTTTTACTTTTAATTTAAAAATTGCAGATTAATAGGGTGTTTGATAGGGTGGTTAAAACTGTTTTTATTATAGCATGTAAAAGATGAACACTATTTATAACCGAGAAAGTAGTCTAGACTGACTTGGAAAACAAGCTATATGAATTCCATCTATATTCTTGAATGACATTAGTCTTTATATCTGTTAGAATTTTTGACTTATTTAATAAAACATGTCCCAAAACTCTTCTAAAATTGAAAGGTACTTTTATATAGGTCATCCAAATATTAATTAAAAAGTCTGAGTTTTTGCTTTTTTTTTTTTACTGTTTAAAAATAAAATCACAAACTATCTAATCAGACCCATAAAAATTATGATCTTGCTCGGTAATTACAGTGGCCAAATCTTCAATTTTATAATTTAAGGAATGAAATTAAACTTTCATCAAAATTTAAGATAATTGGAAAAAAAAAACAAAGAAAAAGAAAACATAGGATTACAAGGCTATATATAATGCTCCAAGTAACCGACTGTCATGTTTGATCAAGCCAAATTTAACATATCAAAAAAGCAGTTGCTAACCAATCACAGTATTATTGTACCAAAGAAGAATCACAGCTCTTTTATTTTTATTTATTTTTTTTTTTTTGACGTGATGACCGAACATAATATAAAATAACAAAGCTCTTTCTTTTTGACGTCTTTGTTCTTCTCCTTCTTCTTCTTTTCATTTTCCTCCTAATAAAGAGTTAGGTATACACGCGGGGATTACTGATATTCTCTATACGTATAGAAGCATTAAAAAAAAAAGGAGAAAAATAGCCACATTAGTTCCCAATTTTTTATAACAGTGTGATTTTAATCTTTAACTTTTTATTTTTGATTTGTCAATCCCAAACTTTTTGTTTCAATTGATGAGGGACTAATTTAACGTTTAAACCGTTAATTTTAGGGACTAGTTTGTCATCTTTTTAATAACTTTAGACTAGTTTGTGACCTTTTAATAACTTTGAAGACCAGTTTGTCACTTTTTTCGGTCTAAAATTAACTATTTGACCGTTAAATTGGTCCTCTCAGTAATTAAAATCAAAGGTTGGGGACGAATAAATCAAAAATAAAAGTTTGAGAACCAAATGTTAACTTTTGTGAAAGTTAGGACTATTGCAACAATTGGCCCAAAAAAACATGCTCAGCTCTGTAATGATCTCATAATCCCGTTTAAGTAGAGAAATTAACAAAGTACCGTACTTTTGATACGGGCATACCACCCTCGTCTTCTAGGCCAAAATGTTTAATTTCAAAAAGTTTAGTGACTAAGAGTCTTTAATCTACATTGTACACCTTGAAATAAAACAAAATGTTAAAGATTAAAAGGCTTTCCCTTATGACGCAAAAAAAAAATTATATATATATATATATATATCAAACGTTAAAAAATTACAAACCAAATTAAACGGTAAAACGATTGATGTAATGCAACAGACAAATATTGACATACGTAAAACGACGAACTTCACACTGTTGAAACATAATCAAATAATGAAGTTATTTTATTTCTCATTTTTCACCTTTTAAGTAATTAACCATGGTTACACATGTGGGAAATGATCTTCTAGAGGCACACAATAAACATGTTTAATATCCAATGATTGCAAATTCCTGTTTGGGGAGGAATTTAATTAAAAAAAACCGATCTAATTTGATATAGACATAAGGCCCTCCTTTTAGTCAAGAATTGGCGGAAAGTTTCTACTCTCAATCGTTGTATTAGCAAAAAACAAGAAGCCATATTCAACATTGAACAACAACGGTGCATGAATGGAGGGGCTTAAGAGGGAATACGTTGTCCGAGACTAGTTTGACATGTTGAATAATTAGGAAAATGTCAATGAATTAGAGAGGATTATGTCACATAAATAATTATTGCAAAAAAGGAAAAAAAATAAAAAAGAAGAAACATTGGGATGTAAGAACTAAATACGCAAGTCCAAATACAGGTAACTAAGAGGTTATGTCCCCACCAAAATTAGAGGTGAAAATGAAAGATGAAAAGGCCAAGATAGTTGACAATGAAATTAATAACAATATAGTTGGAAAAAAAATTGAATTTCTTGGTTTCTTCGTGCTGCAAAGTATAAAAAAATTCAAGCATATTATTCTGACTCATAATGACCTGATGAGGGGCCAAAAAGAAAAAAGAAGAAGAAGAAGAAGAAGAAGAAGTATAATAAGAAGAAGGAAGTACAGAAAATTGAATGGTACTTGGAAATGATGTCAATAAGTCTCCCTCTTGCATATATTTTGTAACATTTTCGGAATGTTATGTTAAATTGTAGAGCAAATTACGAAAATGGCCTGACTTTTACAGCCTTTTTAAACAAATGGAGAACTTTATGAAAATTAGAAAATGACCAAAATTTTTAAAATTAGAGAAATGATCTTTTTTTATAGCAGTACATCATTGATAAATACCAATATATCATTGATGTACATCATTCATTAATTTAGTAAAACACTTATTAACTATAATTTATTACTGATAAATTTGTTTATCATTAATATACTAATAATTTATCATTGAAAAACCGATAAATTGTTGAGTGAATAAACCACCAAATAAACTACAAATCAGTGCATCATTAATGTATAGCAGTTTATCAGTGAAATACTGATTAGCATCAATACATCATTTATGTACGTTAGTGTATCAGTAATATACCAAAACGACTATTTTTTAAATTTTTAAAAACTTCAACTATTTCCTTCAGAAAAGCTTTAAAGAAGGCCATTATTCTTTATATCCCTAAATTGTATTTTATTGTTTTATGTCAAAAATACTATAAAGTGATATTATAGAATTAAGTACTAACAATACAATTTATCTTAGCGCGTCTAATAAAGGCTTTACAACCAAAAAAAGGGAAGAAATCAGATATTCTTAAGAAATACAGGAAGGAATTTATTTGCAAGTGAGTGGTGTTTGAAAGAGAAAATTAAGAATTAAATAGTGTGGCTTTTGGCCTTTGTTCTGAAGCATGCATCCTTGCTTTAGACTAAAAAACTAAATACAGCTAAAAATCCCTTAAACCAGGTTCTTTTCCTATAATAATCACCTTAGCACAACTCTTTCCGCTTTTTCTCTTATTTAAATGAAAGGATGACATATTCAATACATTCTCCAATTAAAAACCTCAACGTAGTTATCTAACACCTACTTTTGTTTTAATAATGAACTTCTAGCACCTTCCCGAGGGCAGCCTTTCTTCTCAATCAAAGTTTTCTTTTGTGTTGTTCAGTTCTTCAATTCGAATCACGACATTTCCTTTTGAGCCGAGTTTATTATAATATTTTTTCATAAGATTTAAATTATTATAGTATTTTTAATTTCAACTGTTAATTTAAACCGGAGACCCAAACATCCTCTTTATATTTGAATTGATGGTTTAGTAAAATATCTTGAAATCGCCACTAATGAGAAATAAAGAGAAATGAAATTGTGCACGTGTGATTGTGTGTGTGAATGAGGATAGTTAGTGTTATTAGTCTTTAAACAATCAGTGTTGATATAATTTTATGAAACTTTTAATTTTGGCAGATTCTGAAAACTTTCATTTTCTAGCACGTTTTGATCCTTGACACTAAATTTGATGAGCGATTTTAAAATTTAACGTAAATAATCATATTTTTATCACATAATAACAAAAAAAAATTTCATAGATAGTTACAATAAGTACAAGGTGTTATAATTTTTCAATAGGTTTTAACCATAATAAAGAGAACATTTTCCAGATAATATTCAAACTATTTTTATAAAATATGAAATTCTTGCTCAAGAAACATAATTATCTTTGTTTTTTCTTTTGCTGAATACATGATTAACCTTGTTAAACTATAAAAATCATCCCTAAGTTTGTGATGAGGGCTCAAAACTGCTATAAAAAACAAAAATTCAAGAAATAGTATGCTACAAAAATATGAATTTTGCTTTCATTTTGTACTGGAAGGAACACACAGCGTTGTAATTAACATTACAACCAAACTTTACTCTCGACTACTTTTCTGCTAGAATTTCCTTTTTTCTCTTCAAAAGTTAGGTGCATTGCCTAGAGTTTGTAGGGCTAGAGTCTTGTGCTGCCTCTAGGTTGACCTTCAGATGTCCGGCCCCTTGTAATAGCACCAAAGTGTCCCATCAAAAGTGGATCTAAAACATGTATGAAGTACGAGCAACCGACAGGTGGGGACTAGATTTTTAGGGTTGATATGTGTGTGTCGATAGGATTGGAGGAGGTTCCGTCACATGGTGGGACATTGTTTCCAGCTGAATATGGATGCCGGTGTCCCTTAGGCTCTTTTGGCGTGGCTAAGCATTCGTTGGTCGGAGTAGGTGGAGGGGCGATGCCTCTCTTCGTGGATGGAAGGCATGTGGATGCTCAGGTTTCTCAGTTGTGAGGGATCTTTGGGCATTCTAGGGCAATGGATCCATAAAAGTGATGTCCTTCTTGGCCGTAGCAAGGAGGAGCGGTAGGTGGTTTCCATATGTCAGAGGCCTGAATCTTTTCATGTCTCTCTTCAACTCACTGGTAGTGCTAAAGTCTCTTCTCTCTTTCTTAATGGTCGTCTCGGTTTTAGGCTATTTCATTGGTGTTAGTGTGGTTTTGTCTATTAGTTTTAATTTTTATGTTTGTTAAATAAATAAAATGATTTTTCAAATGTGATGTTTGATGGGCTTTTGTTGTTTTGTTGGCTTTTTGTTGTAATAACAGAGGTGGTCTTTCCATCTTCGTATGTAGTATGTTTGTCTAGCTCATGTGTTGTCAGTGTTGTGATTAGTCTTGATGCTTTTAGTCTCTCAATCTTGATTGATTGGAGTAGCTCACTGTCTATAGTTATGTATTTGAAAGAGCTTTTTTGTTTATTTTATTAGTTGTATGCTTGTTTTAGTTTTCTCTTTTGAGAGTTGATACACATTTTACTCTTTTAAGCTTTTCAATCAATCTTCATTGGTTTGAATCTAAGATCGAGGTTACCCTTGTTTGACAAAAGTGATTCCTACCACTTTTTTAATTATAACTAGTGTAAAGCTCTCACATGCTATAGTAACAATAAAAAAAATTGCTACAGTGTAAAGCTCTCACATGCTACAATAAAAGTGATTCTAACCAAAGGTTTTCACCACCATTTTAGACACCCTAGTCATTTTTCCGGTTCTGCACGTTGAATTAGTGTTTGTATTGTTATAATTTGAAATGCAATTGTCATTTTACTTTTTTTTTTGTTAAAAGGAGGGACATACGGTGCTTTAAGACAAGCCTTATTTTTACAAGTCTCGACTTCTAAGTTCGAACTTCGGAAGGAGCTAAAAAATTACAGAATTTTTTTTATAGAATAAAAAAATATTCTAGTATGACATTATTTTGTTTCCTTAGATTTTCGTGATGCTTCTTTTTTTTTTTTTAATTTTTCTATATGTTAATTGATATGATTTCTTATTTGTCTTTCATTTAATGCTTAAAGACTTAAAGTGCAAATTCTTTACCATGTCAGTTTTCTTTTTATTTATTTGTTAGTTTCCTTCACTTTTGTACATCCCACGAAAAGAAGGAAATAAAAAGAAACTTGCAATTTTGGGGTCTTTCTCCGATGAGAATACATAATAAGAGGATATGTTTTTAATTGTAAAATTTTGTTAAAATCATATTTTTGATATATATATATACACACATACATATATATAATAGTTGAAAGACGGAGTACTATCAATAAGTTGTTTTTTTGTTCTCACTAAAGTAATTGTATAATTTTGAGAAGGAAGATATAGTGCAAAAAGTGGAAATTTTTAGGATTGGATTAAAAAAAAATCTACTGGTAAGTTTTTGTATTTTAATTGTCACGTCCGTATGAAAAATTATTTTTTTTGTATTTTTAATTTTGATGTGATTTTTATCAAGTCTAATGGTTAGCCTACTATTACCAAATAACTTTTTGGCAATTTCTCTTATGGCAAGCGAAAAAGATACCTACATGTGGGTATATGTCTTTCAATTGTCAAGTTTGCAAAAAAAAAAAAAGATTTCATCTAGATCTAAAGGTTCTAAATACGTGCACTGTTTGTAGGGGTTGTCATTAGAGAATTGCCCCTAACTTTTTCAGCAATTTTTATAATCGAGGACAATTTTGCTCCATTTGTAAGGCATGAGTGTTATAGCCTTTGGATTAATAGGTTTTGGGAAGTATAGTTAGAACCAGTAGTTAAAAATACTGTAATATATGAGAGTTTTATATTATAGTAATTTTTTGCTTTTTACTGTAGCTACTGAAAACTTACATTATCTGTTAATTAAAGCCAATTAGTATTAACTAAGAGCTAAATACCTTATAACTTTTTAACAGTTTAATCTATAATTTAAAACAGTTTTATATCATATATTATAAATTTTTAACATAGGTTATGGTAAATTAAATCCCTAACCTTTTTTACCGTACCGTTAAAACACTCTATTCCACATCATATAAAATTGTCTTCTGTCCCATAAACACTCTCTCTGTCTTCCCTTTTTTTCCCTCAGGTAATTGATACCGAGTAACTTTGGATTACCACTTTTCAAGTCCTTTTGCTTACCCAAGTGACCTGGCTTTAAGTAAATGGTAGAAACTTGAAATAATGGTCTCTGAGTCCAACACTGGAGTTTACGTGAACAACCACGTGTTTTGCAATTTCCTGAGTGGGAAGTGCAAGTTGTCAAAGCCATGAATTGAAATCAGGGCCTACCTCAGGGAGTAGTCCTGTTCCGCAGGGTCCAAATTTCATTTTCATCACGTGTCATTTCTATCTCCCCACTACATACGTGGTGATCTCAACACCACTAGTGTCTTGATAATGTACTTGTGCTTCTTTCTAGCTTAGAATCTATTATCTATACCTAATTATCCGTATCACTTAAAATTAGAAATCATTCCAAACCACTTGCTATACTGTAACTTACTCTGTTTCCCCTTTCTTGTTATGAATCTCAGCAGAAGTTGATTCTAGTCAAGTTTCACATAATCACAAAGAGCTTTGCGATAAGTGATCTGGTGTGAATTAAAAGAGAGTCCTTTTTGGTGGGTATTTCCGTCTATAAAACATAGATCTTCAAACCATTAAATATGATCAAAATTATATTTTTATATATGTATATATATATATTTTGCAAATCTTATGATGAAGAAACAGATACCTATTCTAGGTTACTTTTAAGATGTATTGTCTTAAGAATACCAATCCACTTCTTTAACAAGCCTCTTAATCTATAAAGTTTTAACTCTTATTTTCAGATCGGTAACCCTTTTTAGTATAACTAACAAGAAAGTGGCTTCTTTTTTTATATATTTTCTTATGGTTATTATTGTTACTAAATGCGGTACTCCAACACACTCGCCAATTTCTTACTATATTCAATGGAACAACAGAAAGATAAAATTATTCATCTAAATTTTGGCCTCTAGTGCTCTTTGCATGTGTCGGTGTACATTTAGCATCAAAACAAGGTCAAAAGAAAAAAGTTTACCTGTAAAGATGCTAAAAATCATGTTTATGCCAAAGCTCTTTACACTCAACTTTGAACCTTACAGATTTGAGAGCAATTGCAAAAAGAGTCATTTCCCAACCAAAATCAACTAAGATAATCGTAAATCATGATTTTGTCAGATGTTGAGCCAAACTATGGACAAATTCAAAGTGTAGCTCAAGCCTTTGTAAATGAATGATATGGAAGTTGAGCCAGATTAATGTCCACATTTAGAAATAAAGAAATGCCCAAGAAAAAACCTGCAGCTGTAGCAATTATTCTAATTTCATGTCTTGTCTCCATTGGCCTCTACAAAAGCAACTTCAAAGCGCAATTGGGCAATCAAACATCTAGCTGAACAACACCAAAGTTAATAAAATATTCAGCCTCTTTCTACCTGAATTCTACCAACAAAAAAAAAATCCAATACAAACTACAAAGTTTCCTTGAAGATATACATCTATTACATTGGGAACTTACAACCACATAAACAAAGGATCGCACGTCAGTTAAAGACATGCACAAGAATTCCCAGAGACTTTTCATCAGTTTGGAATTTTTATGACATATATATACAAGGAACACCCACCAACAAGATTACACTAAAAGAATAGTGAAAAGAGCTACTTTTCGCCTGATAGAAAGCTGATGCAGAAAATCCGAAATTTGTTGAATTTGTTTCAGCTTTTCCTCAAAATTCACATATTGCTGCTCAAAAACTAGATCTTCATTCACGAAAAAAAACGTAGTAGAGACAATTTGATGAAGTACTTAAGTAGAGCATTACTATTTTACAGAGCTTTTTGCAGCTTTGCCGGGAAGCCTAAAAATGTCCCAGAAACTCTGTTCTTCCCACACAAATTGAGCAGTTTTCGCCTATCGGCCATCCGCGACTTTGGCTGTTAAGGCTGACCTGAGCTGTTCCTGAGTGTAGAATCGACTACCCATCTTCACTGTCGCTTGTTGGATCATCAAATCATTGACTACAGACACACTGGCGTGATTAACATCCAAGTCAAGCTCTTTCAAAGCTGACATTAACCTCGCCGCAGGGTGGTTCTTCTTGCTACATTGAATCCTAATCATGGCGTCCCATCCAATGATCTTAACGTCTATGTCCAAATCTATAAGCTTGCTGCTTCCATGGTGGTTCGACATCGAGAGGTCTGGGTCCGAGGACGGCCGCGAAGGATCCTTACTTGCCAACTCCTTCTTCACGGAATCCATTTGCTTCTGGAGATCCTCCTTGTCCGATTCTGCGGCTTGGAGCTTTGACTTGAGCTCGTTAATATACGAAATTGCGTCGCCAAGGAGCGAGGCCTTGTCCATTTTTGAAACGTTCGGGACGACGGCTCGGAGGGCGTAGAATCTTTGATTGAGCTTCTCCCTCCGCTGTCTCTCGGCCTCGACGTGGTTGAGGGGCTCCTCCCGGCCATTGGCCGGCTTTCGCCCTCTCTTCCTCGGCCGCTTCTCTGGTTCAACCACTCTGCCGCTGTCGGCCTCACGGACGACCGAGGCCTCAAGGTCGGAGTGTTCCGAATCGCCCGTTGTCCCGTTGTTGCTCGATTTCATGACACCACTCGACGGGAGGATCGCGCCGGAGGTGAAGGACAGCATCCCTTCCTCGTGGCTCCCCCGCGAGGTCGGCGACAATCTCTTCTTCTTGTTCGTCTCCTCCAACACCGCGAATTGGGTCTGGTTCCCGAACAAGCCCCCGTTGTTGCTGCTGCTCTTGCTCTCTCCGAAGTTCAGAATCTCACCGGGCTCCGGCTTCAAATTCCCACCGTTCTTCACGCTGTTTCCGTCGAATCCAAACTCGCAGAAATTCAATTCTCTGGTGAAGAAGCTCTGAGTTTGATTGTTATTGTCGTTACTGCTATTAGGTTTCTGAATCGAACTCGGGCTGGTTATGCCGGCGGCGGCGCTCGGATTCACCGTCAAGCTGCTTGAGCTCGGATTGTTCTCAAACTGAACCACCGTCGATTTCGAGCTGATCTGCTGGTTGGTGTTGGAGCTTGGATTCGCGGAATCCTTCACCTCGATGGTGCTAGACGGATCGCTGATCCAAAACGACGGATCGTTCTCCCCCTGATCCAACGGCCAGGAACCGGCCTCCATGTTGCTGAAATTGAACCAAACCCTAACCTTGTTCATCAGATCGGAGCTCTGGAAGATCACCTCCGACGATCCTAATTCGACGACGCCGTTCTCCGACGGGATACAGACGATCGTCTGCAACCCGAAGATCTGACCCCCCTGGCGAGCCCTATCGCAACTCGAGGTGGCCAAGCTGTCAGCTCCGGCGACCCAAACAGGACTCGAATTAAAGAACGCCTGTCCAGGCAATCCTCCGCCGTTGACGAAGGACTGAGTCATGGAGACAAGGAAGAACCACTCGGTGTCGGTAACCTCCTCGTCGACGGCGTCGTCGGTGGAGGGAGCAGAGCCGGAGATCAACGAGTTAAGCTCACGAAGGACCTTCTTCCTGTTCTCCTGCTCTGCAGCGGAGGAGGAAGAGACCTTGGACTTGCCCCTACCCTTGTCCTCCTCACCCTTGTAGTACCCGTCGCCCCAGCCGAGGACGGAAGCGCCGGAGTAGTCATAAGACGACTGCCAGAAGATGGCGTACGTCCAGCTCTCGCGGGCGCCCTCGATCAACGCCTGGAGGCGCTGCTGGAGAGTCTCCTGATTAAAGAGCGGCGGCGGCGGCAGGGGAGGGGCGGAGGTGGAGGCCGAGGATTGCTGGGGCTGAGGAGGGTGGTGGTGGGTGGAAGGTGGGTGGTGGTGGTGGTGGTGAGAAGGAGGAGCGGCCCAGAAGGTGGACAAGTCGGAGTTGGTCATGAAGGCCTCCGTCATGGAGCTGTTGTCGTCCGACCACAGATTCATCGTCGACGGTATTCGATAATCCGTCATCAAATAAAATAAAAAAAAATAAAATAAAACGTGCGAAATAAGTGGCGGCGGCGGAGGGAGGGAGGAATGGGAGGAAATTGGTTGGAAATGAGATTAAGGGTTTATTTAGGCGACATTTTTTTCCTCTCTTTTGGGGTCTTTGAGCTGTTTTAAGTTTTGGTTGGCGAAGGGATTGGGAAATTTGGGAATTGTGGTGGGGAACTAGGAGCGAGGGGTGAGAGTATATGAGAGTGAGAAAAAAACGAGTGAGATTGGGTTTGGAAGTGTGTGAAAATGTGTGTTTGCGCGCGTGGTTTCTTCGAAGGCGATGGGGAGCTGGCGACTCGGCAACGATTTAATCGGAGAGCGGCTTATAAAGCTTATTAAGCTTTCTCTTTCTTTCTTTCTTTCTTTTTTCTCTTTTTTGGTAACTGCTTTTATTTTCCTTGGAGTTTGGAGGAAACGCCGCCGTAACTTCGTCATGACAAATTCACAATCTGATTTAGAAGGAGATAACCGGTTGACTGCTCCAGAGAAACAGAGAATCTACCGATAGGCTCGTTTTTCTGTTTTTTTGTTTTTGTTTGTGTTTGTGTTTTCCTTTGTTTTTTTGGGCTTGCCGATAAACTCATTTGAACGCTTGGTAATAAAGTACCTGCTTAGTTGTAATACTGCAATGGACAAAGTGGATTTACGTCAAAAAGGATAATCGCACTTGACCGCTAGAAAACAGTGTATTAAAGTCCACTCCACTTAAAGAAGAAAAGGGAATTCTATTTCCAATTTAAATATTTCTAAAAGCATCTCAAACTAAAAAATATTATATTTAAAATTTAAAATTATGTTTTTTAAAATCAGGACCTGCTACATTCTTAAAATATTCTTATAATACGCCCAATAAAACCAAATCCTTTTCCATAATTTTAATAATATAGTTTTTTCTTAACCGTCAAAGATTCACGCCCAGATTTAAAAAACCAAATATCACGTTTGTAACCTTTTTTTTTTCTTGGAATTTAAGATATGTTCACCGGATCAACCACTTCGAAAATCATCTTGATTTGGTCCATCCCTCTTGCTCCCTCAAACTCCTTTTTTTTTTTTTTTTTTCTTTTTCCCTTCACTCTCTGTATCACACAATCACGTTTCTAAGTGGTCCATATCTATATTTCAATGTCATTGTGATGGAGAAAATAATTTTATACTTCCGCCGAAATTAATTTACTCTTGAAGTATGAGAAAACAAAAACGAAGAAACATAAGAAAGAGTGAAATCTAATCCTATATTTTTTTTATGTGACGATGTTGTATGTATAACATGCACTTCCATGTACTATTATTCCCTTAAAAAACCATGTACTATTATTATTTCTTTGAACAAAAAGATAGACGATGCCCATGGATTTGAAGACGCATCCAAGTTTTGTCGGTTGGATTTTGAAATTGGTTATCGTAGATGATTTCAATTAAAAAAAGGGCTTATGGGGTGTATTGGCGGAGAGAATAAGTAAAACCATTTGGGGTGTAACTTGAAAGGGTAAACTGTAATAAAAAGTTCATATCCTTTGAATGAGGTGCGGTAAGGAAAAAATGGGGTGTAAGTATAATTCTCCAAAACTACACTACTAAAATTGTGGGAACAGATTTGGTTACTATAAGGGTATTTAAAATTTAAATATAATATTTTTTTTTAGTTTGGAGTGCGTTTAGGACTATTTGGGGCATGAATAGAATTCTAAAAAAAAAAAAAAAAGAGTTTACTCTCCTATTTAATGTTGGGTTTTTTTATCCGATATATTCCACTAGGAGACTGGGAAAGATGCTAAATTTAGAAGTATTACTTGAAATTTATGGCAATTAGGAAAAAAATATTTAGTAAATGTTATATCTGGTATAAATCAAATATTTTATATATATAAAATATTAAAAACAGGCCCTTCTTTTTCTCCTCTCTCTTTTGTTCCTCGAGCAACGACATTCCCCTCCTTCTCGCCTCGGCCGTACGTAACACACGATCGCCTCTGCCGTGTGCAGATCACGATCGTCTCCAGGGTTGAGCTTCTCCAAATAAACGGTGAAACTTGCGACAACGACGAGATTGGGCGAGCGCAGATTCGCGACCGGCAATGACGACGGAGATATCGTTGTTTACAATAACGGGGCAAGCCATGATGGGGACGAGGGATGCCGAGAGATCTAGTCGTGGCTTTCCATTGCTGGTTCATCCAGATGTAAAAGAAAAAGAGCGAAGGAGAAAAGAAGAACATGGGAAAGCGGAGAAAGAGAAAGAAATGGGTGGAGGGAGGAGAGAGAAAGAGAAAGAGGGTTAGAGTGAGCGAGGGAGGAGAAAAAAAAGAGAAGAAAGAAACCTAAATCAAATTGAGAGTATTTTAATCTACACAAATATTTAATTTAAACAATTGATTAACAAGTAACATTTACTAATATCTTAAATTATATCTGATGAGTGACACCAATAAGTTTAAAAAATTTAACATTTCTCATGATTTCTCTATCCTAATTAATTTTTGAGTTTTTTTAATCTCTATAGCATTTCGATTTTCACACTTCCTTTAAGATTTTTTGATCATTTTCATTATTAAATTATGGTTGACAAAGAAAATGTATATATTTTGTTAGAGATGTAAGAAGGGTCGAGTGGGGGCAGCAATCACCAATTAACTGTTTAACCTCTTTATAATTTTTTTATTTTTTTTCTTCTTGGCACCACTTAAAGTTAATATTTTGAAACATGTCGTCATCCCAAGTTTTAAGGGGGAAAAAAAGAAAGAAACTTTACTCTTTTTCTTTATTGTTGTATATTTTATGATATGCGTGTTGGGGGAAGTTTTTATAGCAATAATTGAACTATTTTCAAACGTTGAAAAACAAACGGTTTATAATACATGCCTCTTGTTTCAAGACAAAACCCTATTTTTTTCATATCATACTGCCACCTGATAGTTGTTGAAAAATATTGTACTATAATTTTTTAGTAGATATATGCCCGTAACACTCTCATTGAAGTTGAAGGCCGGCTCCAACATTGCACATTTGAAGTGTATTCTTTTTTATTAAGCTTAAAATGTATGGTAAAAAGGTTTTTTTTTTTTTAAAGAAAAAACATAATTTTCCTTGTATGAAACCATAATATTATCTTCCTTGTACCCTCAAAAAGAAAAATTGTTTTCGTAGATCACTTCTTATAGAGCTTCACAAACATGACACACTTTTATTTATTTATTTATATTTATTTATTTATTTGCTTGAAAGGAGAGTCTGTGATTTAGTAGTTAATAATCATTTCTAACTTCATTCTTAAAAAAAAAAAAAATATATATATATCCCTAACCCCTTCCTCAATAGTAAAAAGTGTAAACCAAATTCACGAGGCCACTTAAGAAGCCTAACGCGGCTTTACAGAATTAAAGAACAATAAGAGGACTAAATTTTTAAGTCAATTAATCAATTCGAAGTTGGGGAAAATTAAATTTTATTCACTGATTCTTTTTCATACTGTTGCATATTAATATGCATATGCCTGCATTATTTTGTTTTTTTAACAAATGGTCACGTGAAAAACTTGGGGGCTTCCTGTTTTTTTGGTCTTTTTTATTTCTATTAAATAACAGTAATTGCGTTGTCCATTGTGTCATGTATTTGGATATCAAAATACAGATTTTATTATAAAAAAAACCTAAAGGCCAGCTAATTTTGCGTGCAATTGACGAACATCAAATACTTCAATTGCAAGTAGAATCTCGTGTGTGCAAAAGAAATTAAAATATTATAGTTTATTATTTATTACGTAGAGCATACTTCACACATTTCATAAGAACGTTGTAGGAGTGTGGACGAAAAAATCGTGTGCAGTGTTGAGTGTAAAACCAGAGATTAACAAATGAAAGAAATGTTATTCTAATTAATAAACCCCATGTTTGGCTGAGTGGTGGAAACCGTCCCACCACAAACTCAGTTATCAACAGTATAAAGCTCTCATATGCTACAGTAACAATAAAAAAATTGATGCAGTATAAAGCTCTTTTATACTATAGTAAAAGTGGTTCTACCCACTGGTTTTCACTACCCTTCCAAACACCCAAAAAGAAATTAATAGACATGTACAAAAATCAGTCGACTCAATTAGTGAAAGAGTGAAAAAAAATATTGTGATTTTTGTCCACATTAAGAAAATTAATTTGTTCCTGAATTTTCCTTTCAAACACAGTATAATGCGGCGCAAGAGATTACAGACTTCCTTTTACTCGAAGAGATATTCCAACAATTTAAATATATATACATGCACATATATTAATAAATCTATATATTAGATATATACATATATTGATTCGAAAATCTACAACAACAAAACGTGATCAAAATTGCCATTGACACATGGCACCAGAAGCAACATATATATATATATATATATATATATATATGGCTAGCGTCCTTGACAATGTTAATATATATATTTTTTTAATATGATATAAAAGTTGTGAATAATTCGAATAGAATAAATGAGCAAATATCTAGGTTTTAGATACGTCGTGGTTTATGGAATTTATGGCAATGTTTTGGAGTGTTCGCTATAGTACATAAGTACATTACGTGTATGTACAACATATACATGTTGATATGTTTAAGTGTTTGTATACGTATACACATGTACAAATATTTAACATACATATTATATTATGTATGCAAAGAAACTTCAATTAAAGAGAACAAGGCCTAAAAAAAGGTTGATGGGTAACGTTATAGATAATGGACATATAAAAACAATAATGAGTAAAATTATACTCAGGCACAAAGTAAGAAAAACCACATTTGGTACACATGACCTTTGGTTAATGGACATAACAAAACAATAATGAGTAACATTTTAAAACCGTTATAATGTCAATTTTTTTAATAATTTTAAACACGTGTAGGTCATTTCACTTTGACTCTTGCAATTCATAATATCTCAAAACTAGTCGCAAAGCTTATCAGTTGTAACTTCGATACTCCTATCAATAAAACATCAGTTTTTGAATGGAAAATGGTAGAGAGATTCGGCATGGTAGTATTGAAGCTCTATAATACTTAACAAGTAGAGTCTTATGTTAGTCATATAGAACTCCAATATATAAATAAAGAAAGGGCTGAAGGAAACACTCCATGACTAACATCAGTGGAATGCTACCTCAAATTCCATGCATGTTTGATAAAGTCAAAGTCTCTTCCCACTGATTGGAGTGGACCGACAACCCCCGGACCATACAAGATATTTACCACCTATCATACGGCCTCTAACTTCACTCCTTTTTTAGTCATTCTGCTCTTTTGATAAATGGTAGTGTAAAAGATCTGTTATAAACAAGTGTAGGTCATTGTCCGCTTGACATAGAGAGACAATAAATTTAAACAAAATAGACTTTGAAATTTTGAAGGATTAAATAATATCACTAAATTTCCATCGCTTTAAGCATGAGTATTGCCTCCTCTTTACGCTCACAGCCTACACATTGTCATCGCCATTTTATATTCATTGCTGCAGATGAGTCACGTAACATATACGTGACCGTTAAAAGAAATTGACGTTGTACTGATAGAAATATCAAAGTTTTAACTTCTAATAAGCTTAGGTCAATTTTGTGCCATTTTGAATTGTAGGATTAAAAAAAGACAACCCCCACTCTTCAGGGGCTAAATTTAAAACTAATTCAAACTAATAATAAAAAGAGCTACTTTAATTGTTGGTCCTTGAAAGTATACACTTGTCTCACTTTGACCCTTGACGTTTACTTTCACAAGTTTAGTTATTTAAAAAATATATAGTTGTGTAGTTTTAGATTAAATTAAACATAATAAAGACGACGTAGGTTTTGAAAGATATAACATGGTATAAAACAAGCATAATTAAAAGAAAACAAGAATTATACATAAAGTATTTGGGGGAAGAGTTTCAACTCTAGAATTCAAACCGCACACTATAGCATACTTTCACTTTACACTGTTATAGACGTTGGATCTACAATCAAATATGAAAAGCATTAATTAAGATTTTTGCATTCTTATTAACGAATTTAGGCCCTCAAATTGTCGTTTTTTGAATCTATTAGCTTCAAAGAATTCAGACTGCGCAGAATATGATTAGCTAATTAAAATCAAACAGAATAGAATAATGCTAGAAAAATAAAAGATACCATACACAGATTTATAGTAGTTCACTCTGTTAGAAGAGTTATGTCCATTGTTCTTCACTATCATAAGAATTCTGAGTACAGTTTACAAAGTGTGAAAAATGAAAAGTAAATTTGGCAGAGTTTTTATATGTTTAGTATATCGTGCCTACAACTAAAGACATCATCTCTTTATATAGTGAATAGGATGAGTTGTGGTCTCCAACCGTCTGGCGGAGTGCAGTGATGCACTAAAGGTAACCGTAATAGTGGGACATGTGTCGATCCGTGATAAGCCGCAAAGATCATGCTTCCTCCACTTTTCAGTTCATAGTCAGGCGTGCTAATAACCGTCAGTTCGCGCTGATCGATCCCATTGAACGAACAGTTGGCAAATAAACCTAAGCACAAGACTTCAATACCACGTTATTTGAATACACAGGTCAATCAAATCGATCCAATTGAACCCAAACTAACGTTTATGCAAGTTATTTTACGACGAACAGAGAAGTCGCTTCATTCTATTTGACTCAATTTAATCACAATAATGGGCCGCCATCTTAGGCCTTTAGACAATTTAGGCCTGACTAAATTGTAGCCAACAACTGTAGCATATGAGAGTTTATATTGCTTGCAGCTAGAGTTCAAACGACTCTCCCAAACACCTTAATAAAGAAAAAAATCTAAAATAAAAAACCGTATTGTGTTGGGCAATTTATTTAAGATATTGCTCATTTTATTCTTTTTCAAGCTCTAACGTGTCATTCTTATGTCATATTTCGCCTAAAATTAGAGAAGTTATTAACAAAAGGATCAAAAGTCAAAACTAATATATTTGATCGTTCATTTAGGAACATAGTTCAAACAACAAAATTGTAATTGAAAATCAACTTTGTTATAGTATTTTTTCTTATAAATTTAAATTTCTAACCAAAAACTTTAGGTTAATTATATAATTGTTCCTTTTAGTTTTAATTATGTTTGAATTTGGCCATCTCTTTTAAAAAACTATAAAGCTTTCAATTTGAATTTAAAAAAGCTTTAAGGTATCTTTGAATTTACAAAACTACTTTCAATTTTATTCTTATGAACGAAAAAAAATTAAACAAAACAACACAACTATCTTTGAACAGTTGTGCAAAATATTTTATAGATTAAAGTCTTAATTATTTGTGAAAATATCTTATTTTAGAAAAAAAAGACCTTAAGTTTCAAATATTTTTTAAAAAGTTTCTTAAAAAATATTTCATAAATAAATTCGGTCTAATTAAGAGTATCTTTATTTTATTTCTATGTTTTTTCTGTCAAAAAGATCTGCAACGGATAAATCAAAACAAGTTTTTCAAATTTTAAAAATATTTTTATAATTTTTAAAAATAAAAAAATAAATTAAAAATAATTAAAACTAAAAAAATATTTTATAATTAATCTTTTAAACTTTTTTTATAATGTTTGGCAACAACCAATAAAAAGTTATGTTACTAATGCAATCCATCTCATTTAAAAAAAAAAATCTTAATTCTTAAGCGTATAGAACCTTTGTCCGTTATATTATACCCTTGTTGTATTTTGTATCTCTGAGTTGCCCAATCAAATTAGGCAGTTGAAACAAAAGCGTCAGACACGCGGTGACTTGACCAAAGCCCATTGCTCCCATGTCTTGTTGTATCAACATAGGGCTGACAATACGGGTTACGATACGATGACATGACACGAATCCGATACGATTTTTTGCAGGTTAGTGTCGAAAAATTTGACCACGGGTCATTTTAATGTCGATCCGAAATTGACCCGTCAAAAAACGGGTCGGGTTCGGGTCAATACGTCTGACACAAAAATGACCCGTATTTAATTAATTAAATTTAAAAAAATTAATATTATTTCATATATAATATAAGCCCATAAAAGATCAAACCCTACATCTTTTATTACTCATCTTTTTGTTGAAGTGGTATGAAACTCTTCTAATTTTATGTTTTTTTTTTAATATTATATATATTAATATAGGCGGGTCATAAGCAGGTTGCGGGTCACAATCGGGTTACGGGTCAAAAACGGGTCGCGGTTTATTTTTTTTGACACTGTGCATAAAAAACGGGTTGACACGGATCGGGTTAGTGTCAACCCGTATCAAAACGGGTCGGGTTCGGGTTGAGAATTCTCAACCCGCTTGTGTCACGGGTCGGGTTAGTGTCGACCTATTTTGTAAAAATTAACTCCAACCCGACACAAACCTGACCTGTAAACCTGTTTTGCCACCCCTATATCAACATCATTTTCATTTCATTTTGTGGGGCCTTCTTAAGAGCCGCCAACACGTCAGCAGCCGCGTAACTCCAAAAACTCGCCGAGTACTTACTCCCCCCAAATAATCGCCAAGCTTCCTGTTTCTTTTCTTTTCTTTTCTTTATTTTTTGACATTATCGTATATTAAATAATTATGTAAGACCAGAGCGGGAAACAAAAAGCAAAGGTCGAAAAAGCCAGAGGGGGACGCCTTGGTGTCACGAGATTCAATCCTGGCCCTTGACTGGCTTGCCTTTTTTTTGGTCCGAAATGAGATAACGCAAAATCAAATTAAAATATTCTGCAATTTGGTAATAAAAAATTCTAGAAATACCAAATTAAATACGTGGTAATTATTGAGGCACGTTTTGCTTGATGCTTGTCGTGAAAATGACCTTATTTATATAAAGTGTATTATCAATTAATATTTTCTATTAGGCACGTGTATCGTACCCACTTTCCCATGTGAAAAACCACCACCACTCTTCTATTTTTTAAATTGGGACACCTTTCTTTCTTTGCAAATTTTCCTAATGTTAACTTGTACCCTCATGGTTCTATAATTGAACTTGTACCCCTATTACTTTTTATAACTATCTAATTTATGACCACGATTTTCTAAATTCTATCTTAAGCTTAATGAAGAATGATTTATTTAAAAATTTTAATATATGACCTTGAGAGAAATTGTACGCTTTCATCTTTTGCTAGCTATCGCTTCGTTTAGTCGGAAAGATGTAGATTAGGTTTAACAAAGAGTTGAAAGAATGAGAAATATGGAAAACAAAGAGAATTTATAATATTTGTTATCTTATTTGTAGGATGTTTGAAAAATAAGTTGAAAATAAAGGTTTGAATTAAAAATTTTAAATTTTGAAAGAGTAAACACTATAGCAAAAGTTAGTTGAAACACTGTAGCTAGCACTTCTCAAACTGGAGGAGTACTAATTGCACTCTATGTCTCTCTCTCTTTTACACTCCCTTCATTCACTGCTTGATATGTGGACTCCAATATCATATTTTCTGTTTAAATAATAATTTATAATGTTAGCGAATTCTATGTGTCAAGGAATGATTGAAGAGAGTATAAAAAAGAGTGCAACTAATGCTTCTCAAATTGAAATTTGTAGTTCGAATAGTGAATCCAAATGTCCTATTGGTAAGAAGTATGGATGGCAACGATGCTTGCCCCACCACCCCTATACCCTACAACTTTTTTGTTCCCCTTACCTGTACCTATACCCGCCTAATTTAACGTGGAGCTGAGGTCAGGGAATCCCATCAAGGGGGCTATCCCTATGCTCTATTTATTTACCCATTTAGAGTTTTAGAGTTGTTACAACATTAGTAAACTCGAATCCAATTACATTGAGTAAATTGCAAAATTTAGCAACATAATCATTTATGTCTTATAAAATAAATCTTAAACAAAATCCAAGCTCCATAAATTTAAAATTTGAATTTATAAAATAAACAAAAGATTATTCTTTTTCTTTGCATATTCTCTTCATAGCCTTATGCCAACTCCATTATTTGATCATTCTTAAGAATTATGGTTGACAAAACTTGGATCATGTGATAACAAATAACAAGAAATTTAATATTTTAATTAAATTAATTCAATACTAAAAAAAGCAATCAGCAATAAGCATAAGCATAAATAAATACTACATTTACCTCATTCTTGTCCATTTTTCTTTTAATAGTTTCATGTTTTCCTTTCTATTATAATTTAATACATCCATGTCTTTTACACACACACATATATATATTTAAATATACATAAATATATATATATATATAGACACATATATATAGAGATTATATAATCGGACAGAGCAGGAAGGGAGAGCTTCCCCACTCCCGCACCGCTCCCCACTTGGGGGTTAATTTTAACCCCATATTCTTTCCCTCCCCCGTATAGTATCCCTTATATCCAACCTATTAAAGGCGGATACCCACTACAAAGAATACCATCCCTACTAAAAAGAAGGGTTCAAAGGATTCATAATAGTCACTTAATATCCAACCAAACATAAATGGAGTCTACAAAATAAAGAATATTTTCATGTCGTATAAATTAAGTTTGGTTAAAAATAAGGGTATTTTTAACGCCCCATCCCCAAATTCTTCCTAAAGAGAGCCCAAAGAAGAGGAAAAGCATCAAATGTGAGGCTTCACTAACCAGAAAATCCCATTACTCATAAAATCTAATTTGACCTTTTTTTTTGTAATTTTTTTTTTTTAACTTTCTTCGTGGGAAAGAATTCCACTGAGAATTTTTTACCTTTTTTTTTTTTTTTGTCACTTGACACATCCGCTAACTTTTGGAAGCGGCAACCACTATTAGTGCAGTATCAATTAGAGAACACATGGACTTGAACAAGATAACAAACTTGGAAGGGGAAAACGGGAAGTAAATTAAAAGCATAGGTCATGAGCATATAATTCGAACGTCATCAATATAATTCACATTACTAACTTAAAGGAGTGGGAAAGGATAGAATAGGCTGTGACACTCTTCAGGAAACTTTGGTGAAAAGAGCATCACACCATCCAGAGAAGCCTTTCTTGTGGCTAAAAAAATATAAAAATACTAATAATAATAATATAGCCCTCTTAACTTACTTTTTTTTTTTCTTTTGAGGAATTTTTAACTCACTTCTTTAGTTTTGTATTCTTCTATTAGAATTTGATTTTCTCAAGTTAATATGTAAAAGGTCTAAGTGAGAAACCTCATAATCTATACATACATATATATAAAAGGGAGAAAATCATTTGATATTCTTCCCAATATGCAATAAGTGTCGCTCCTTCAATTTTTCTCTTTTCTGTTTTATTTTTCTTTTTTTCATTTTTTATTTTTGTTTCTATTTTTTCATCTTATCTCCCTCTTTTTTTTCTTTTTCTCTTTGTATAATATTACAACTCTCTCTTTCTATTTTTTCTTTTATTGTTATAACCTTGTATGTATTTTAAGATATGTTTATTATATTATATTATATTTTTTTTATCTATTTATGTGTTTATTATAGATTAATATATTAAAAAAATATAATAAGCATAATATGCACGATCATAGCTCATGTTTCTTACTAGTACTTTTTAAAAGGGATATATTTTTTTGCTCTTTTCATTAATAAATGTTTTATTTTTATTTGAAACTTTAATTGTAACTAACGCTTTAAGTTTAAAATTTTTAATATGTGAGAATTTTATATAATAATAATTTTTTATTTTTTATTATAACCATTAAAAATTTTATATTATTTATAATTATAATCGATAAAATGAAGCTTATGTTTCAAACTCTCCGTTCATTTTCCCTCGACGTGGTCCAAGAAACTTCCTAGCGTAAAATGGAAGAAAGAATGCTTTGCCATTCCTTAGCCTTGGAAATAGATTCCACAAGCACTTTTGGGCGTAATGATTTTGAGTTTCAAAGTCCTTGACTTCACTGTGCCCGTGCCAACCTAGTTAATTCACCTCATGCTTAATTACAACGCGTGTTACCACTTACAATAAAAAAGTAGCAAAATGTTTGACTATGGTTTTGTTCGAATTTTTTTAAATTTTTTCTTTTTTTTTTTCTTTTTATGAAGGTTACACAGCTAAAAGCAATCTTCTCTTCTCTTTTTTATTTTTATTTTTTATTTTTGGTAACAAGCTCTCTTTACTTCCAGTGATAATTGGATTCAATCTTATCATGCTTTACTAACTCAATTTGCTTCTGAGCCCAAAAAAAAGGTTGTATTAATCTCCAAGTAACACTTGCTTTTGGGAAAAAAAAAATCCGTGGATGAGAAATTAGTAGCAAGATTATAGACCAAATCAGCACAAGTACCGTGAAATGTAATATTCTGCTCAAGGACTATGAGTAATACAATCAATCAAGGGTTAGCATATCTACTTATAGAAACTACGTGACAAACATAAATATTCGATTTTTTGAATAGGATAGATGTCATATTATTTAGTGTATGTAGTCTTAGAGCCCGTTTGTTTTAGGTATTGGGCTAACTATGTAGACTCAAATCTATATAGTAAGAAGAATACCCATTTGGTGCCTTAATAATCCAAATCCAATTGTTCAGATTTGAGATATTCCAATCCTTTTTTTTTGAGTTCACCGTCCCCTTTATTTTCTGATGACTTAAGTCGTTTCACTATAATGAAAGCTAGCCATTTTGTAAATTCCCTAAAAATTGCTACAGTCAAGATTCTATCTATTTTCTTAAGGTTTTCTTCTTCTTCTTCTTCTTCTTCTTCTTCTTCTTTTTTACCGTTGAAGGGTAATTGCTTCTGTAATAAATCCTCCAAATCCTACTGGACCATGCAGGCACCCCATTATTCGCTCCCACTCTCTGCCTAGAGTGAAACCCTATAATCCTCCCCCTCTCTCTCTCAAAACGGTGACTATTGGTCCCATCGATGATAAATTGGTCCTTCAACTCTCTTGTCTGCTCCGTTGATGTAGATTTGGCTGCTGTGTGTGGTTGACTTGCTTTCATTGTCGGCATCATTACACTCAATTCGAGTCTTTGTAGCGACTTGCTTAGGTTTGGCCAAAATCTATAGATTCGTCGGTGGGCTCAAACACGTTAAGTATTTTGATTTCAATTCCCTTTTTATGAGTTTAATTTATTCCTTGATTTTTTTTACCCATGAGAAATGCTTTTCTGCCCTTTGTGCGTGTTAGTTTCTTAACCCTCTGTCCCCATCATAGGTCAGACGTCATTTTGGCCCTTCTCTATTTGTTATGTTCGATGTCGTTTTGGTCATTCCCCACCCTTGTGTGTTGTCGTTTTGGCCCTCGCCACCCTCTGTTAGCTATCGTTTTGGCCATTCCCCATGTGTTATGTTCGATGTCATTTTGGCCATTCCTTACCCCTACAAGCTGTCGTTTTGGCCCTCCTCACCCTTTGTTACTTGTCGCTTTGGCCCTTCCCCATGTGTTATGTTTAATGTCGTTTTGGCTATTCCCTATCCCTATGAGCCGTCATTTTGGCTCTCCCCACCCTCTATTAACTGTCGTCGTTTTGGCCCTTCCCCATGTGTTATGTTTGATGTTGTTTTGGCCCTCTCTACATGTGTAAACTGTCGTTTTGGCCCTCCTTATCGCCATTAGCTGTCGTATATGCCCTTTCCCAACTTTATTTTGATTTCCCTTATAAAATTCTTTTCTTTAATATGTTGTATAATGCTAGGACAAACTGATTATTTCACTAGTTTTCCATTTTACTACTCTTTTGGACATGACATTGTAAACTGGTTTTAAGCCTTAAGTTTAATACTATGGTAGAAAAATAAGAAAAAAAAGTCGTTGGTGTAATAGTGAACTAATTTAGGTTTATTCTTCTTCTCAAGTATGTATTTTTAAGATCGACAATTGATTTACATATTTGATGGCTGATGAGTTTTTTTATGTTAATAGAATTAAACATGATAAGTTTATTGATACTATATTTTGATATGAGAAATGGGTTTGGCTGTGATGAAACTGTTTATACTTCGTCATGTTGGTTGAAGTGTTTTTATTATAGATTGTGGTGCTTATTGTGCCAGTGTGCTCCCGGTTGATTAGGCACATGTTGTTTCCTGTATGTTAGTTGTCATTTTGCCATTTCCTCACCCTTTGTTAGCTGTCATTTTAGCCCTTCCTTGTGTGTACGAACCTGTTATAGTAGTGCTATAGACATTTAGGTGTTAATCCACAGTAATAATGCTTCTAATGTGAAATAGAAGATAATAGTTCTGAGCCAGATTATGTTGATGTTGTTGTGATTTTTTTTTTTATGTTGTTTTCTTCCATTATATGCATCTGTATTGGTACTTGCTTGCTTGGTGATTCGTGTGTAAAAATAGAGAAGAGGGGGAAGAAAAAGAATGATGATAAGGTAACAATTAATTGGAGCAGGCAAAATGAGATGGCATTGTTATTACGTTTGGTGGAGCATCAAACAATTGCTCTTGGTAGAAATCCTTCAATGGCTGATTAGGACAGATGGGCCTTGGAGATTTTTGGCCTAGGCATTCCTGGCAAATGTTATAAACTGATTGGGAAAGACTTTTCATCTGTATTTCGTCCTCATGAAGTCTACTAGACTTAGTTGGGATCATGAATCTGGGACGATTCGTTGCGAGAATGAGTATTTAGATGATTTTTTTAGCGGTATGCCCTCGATTTTTGCCTTTACTAACTCTTGGTTTTATAGTTGAATTTGCATATTTTTTTTTATCTTAATACCTTTCTCATTTATTGTCTAGAGAACCCCAATGCGAAGGACTTGTTTGCTAATGTAGTAAATAATTGAAATTTGATAGCGCAGGTTTTCCAAAGAGTCTACTATCAAGAATCCTGCCATGGCTTTCGGTTCTACACAACTAAAAATGAACCTCCTAGTCCATAGAAAGGCTTAGAGGAGCAAGATGAAATATCAGACCAGTTTGACAAAGAAGATGGTTACAACAATCTTGAAGACCAGGCTTACATTTCCAATTCGACAGGGGTTAACAGTCACAAATTCGATGGACATGCCACCAATATTTCTTCCACCTTCAAAACAATTAGGAAGAGGCCAGTGCAAAGCAAGAGTCTATCTGGCTCACACGTTGCTGCAATTGCATTGTATAGTATTGTCGAGTTCCTCTCTAATCGCGGTACTAGTAAGGGAACTGGTGGAACAAGTTCTTCAAATCTGCTCAACCTGGACAACGAGGATGGAAACGGTGCTTAAATATCACGAATGAGATAAACTTGGACGCATATAGGTATTGGGACTCTACAAACCTCCTGTCAAACAACCCCAAATTCCATATGGCATTCTTCATAGCAAAAAAGGAGTATTGACTGGCTGTGGTGTAGAAGCGGGTTGAAAAAGTTCATTCTTAGCAGCATAACACAACATACCACCTGCCTCCACCATAGAGAGCATCTCAAGCACCCCCTCCATCTTTTTTCCTATCGCCGCCACATTATCCACATGATACCCCTTATTACCTACATCTATCTTATGGTGGACATGATCCATTTTAGTGCTAACCTTCCTGCATACTTGTCATTTTTTTTAGTTCTCTTTTTTTTTTCCTTCAAAAGCCACTGCAAATCAGTTCATGTTGCATTAGATTTGGTTTTTATTTTTGTTGGTTACATATGTAATATTTATGGGTCTAATTTTTTCATTTCTCATTGAGGACCATGAACTTGATTGTCATTTGCATTTAAGGCAATAAATTTTGTTTCCTTTTCTTTACCCACTTTTTAATTGTGTTATTAATATGGCCTTCAATTTGAATCCATTTGTTTATGTTCAAAATATGATCATTTAAGATGAAGTCATGTAATATTGACGAAAATAATTAATTGTAGGGAATTAATGGCAAATTTTAGTGATTCAAGTTCTGGAAATAATAATTTAGATGATGATAATGCCATTTAAGATATTACAGCAGCCTCCGTTGCGTTATATGCATCAGTATTTTTGTGGCCCCGCCAAATAAGGAACACATTAGGATGCTTGGGCATGTGAGAGTTGATAATTTACTTCAGGGCATATAAAGTAGAATACACAATAAGATTTGGAAATATCCTGATACTTTTACGATGTTGAGCATAACAGTTCAAAATAAGGGTCTGTTTAGACTGACCCATGATCGAATGTTGATGAATAATTGATTCCTATTGCTTGTGCCTCATTCACAACTTCATATGCATGTGGCAAAGTAATGATAAGATCCTTAAGCAGTACTAGGATGGCGCAATTACGGTGGCAGAGATAAAAAGTGAAAATTACACACAAGAATAAGGGTGCAAGACGATGATGGTTTTGAGGATAACATATTGATTCAAAATAAGGCCGACAACAGCAACATAACGTACACAGGGATGCAATAGCGATTGAAATGTAGAAAGCTTATGTCCAAGACCTTTGGTACACCTCTAGACATTAGTATTTTTTTATACCTTTTAGTTGGTTTGGTTATACACCCATTGATTCAAAATAGTTGAATTATTGGAACGTTTGTTGTGTTATGTTTTTTTTATTGTCCACGGTACTTTGCTTTTACAAATTTGCTGCCATAAAGAGCTAATTCTAACCCAAAAAAAAAAAAAACACATTCTTTTCAAAAACAAAATGAAGATTTTTATTAATATTTCTAAATTGTAGTTTAACAAAATATAAACTAGTATTTTTCTACTATATTTTTTTTATATTTTAAAAAATGAGCACAAAAATCCGAATCCAAATTTGTGATGTACCAAATACAAATTCATAATTTAACCTAGGATTTCAAACACTTACTAAATACAAATTTAGATTTTGTTCCTAACTTGAATTTTTAAGCGCTCTCCCAACTAAATACTAACTTGGATTGCAATTCAAGTCATATAGTTCAAATCACAACACTCAAATCAAAAGAATCTAAATCAACACAATTCAAATCTACTTACTAAACGAATTCTTATTGATTTCCATGAATTCCTAAGGAACAAAGGCCAAATAGTTTTGATTATGGAGCAAATATTAGAGTCTGTTTAGTTACTGGTTTGAATAAAAATTTCAAGTCAAATCAATTTTGTTGTTATGTTTTCTCTCATAAAATTTAATTTAGTATAGTGTTTTTAGCTCGAATTACAATTCAACCACCCTGTTTGTTTTTTATGAGATAATTAGAGAGTAAATAGGTTTATTAGCCATCATTCGATTTTAATTTCACATGCATGTACATAGTGGTTTTTAGTATCATTAAAGTTAAGACAAATGTTAGTTTAAAATAGTTAAAAGAGGTTTAGCATTGTCAAAATAAAACGTACCCTAGTGTAGGTGATTATTATTTGAGAGAGTATAGACAATAACTTATACATTAGAATTATTTGATTAGGGGGCACCAAAAAAAAATAAAAATAAAAAACAACGACAAAGAAGAAGAAGAAGATGATGAGAGGGAGAGATGCCTCACCGCTGATATGGGTTTAGGGCCGAGGAGAGTAGGGACAAGGTTGCATGCGATGGTCATAGGAAGCTCGACTCTCCTCTAGAGCTAGGCTGTGTTGGAAGGGGGAGGCGAGGTGCTCGGCTACTTCAGTCTGAAGCCGTAAGGGAGTGTCTGGTCGGCGTATGCCTATTGCCAGCATGGAGGGACCTGGCTGATGAGGAGCCTAGGTTCGTGCTGCTGGATTTGGGTGGGTTGCGATGGCTTTGGCCTTGCTGTGGAGATGGCCGAAGAGGGTGCCAAGAGACTGGCCGAACTGGGGCCGTAAATACCTCTCGATGGGCAAGTGGCTAAAGATGGAAGGTGGTGGCTTTGTGGTGTTTGGCATTGAAGGACCTCGGATTCATGGAAGACGTTTAAGACCGTGTTCTTGTTTTGTGTCTTGTTGTGTACTTTTTTGAGCCTAAGAGCAATGGTTTCCCTACTAGCCATCTAGTTTGTTTTTGTTATTTGTATGCTGCTGTAGGTTACATTATGTGTAGAGGATGGTAACACCATGCCTCTTTATCTCCCAAGTTGGGTTTGGGCAATGTTTTGGCCCTTCTTTGTAGTCTTTGAAACCACAAATTGTAGGAGTAGATCTACATATAGGGTCTTAGATAGCTCCGTCATTCAAAGCACGGAGTCCCTGATAGGTTTTCTAAATCTACTTATACACCTGATGTTAGGTCCTCAAACCTTTAACTGTAATATGGCCTATATTAGCTATGTTTAATATATTTTTGGTCCTCTGCTTGAGGGCCCTTACTACTGATAAGAAGAAGAAGAAGAAGAAGATGATGATGGCGGTTGAGTGGGAAAGGGAACAAACGATACATTGCATGAGGTCTAAAAATAACAAACCATATATGTCAACGTCGTCCCACCAAATAGAATTAATTAGGGCATGATAATCTTTGACTTTGCCTTGAAGCAAAATAATGAGACCAACTACTCGGTTTCGGGTAATTTTAAGTGACTTCTTTAGTAAGAATTTCCAATCAATAGTATACATTTGAGAGAATATCATAATAATACAGACATGTATATCAGTATGTATAATTGATGTAGCTAAAAAAAAATATGAGAGAGTTTTATTGAATGGGAAAAAATTTGATGTATAAAACTTTAGTTACGTGGGGCATATGTCCTACTCTACTCTATTACGATCTATATAGATCGATAAAAAATACACATTACTTTCATTTTTATTTCCTCAATTTTATCATTTAAGGTAACTTTTAAATTTGAAAAAAATGATTAATCACTTTCATCCTTCCCATATATTTTGAACAATAAAAAAAAAATGCAAAGACAAAAATAGCTCAAAATGCTTTTCAAAAATATATCAAGCAAATTTTTATATTGTCCTTTAAAAATATTTGGGTAGTGATTTATTTTTCCTCAATAAAAAAAAATCATCTTAAGGGTTTAATATTTTTCAAATGTTAAAAATATTTTTTAAACCTATTTAAGCGTCTTTTATCCTTTTTCATCTAAAATACATGAAGGGTGACATTGAAATGTATTTTTAAACCCAAATGATATCTTTATAATTTTAAAAAACAAAAGTCTAAATTAAGGGAAAAAAAACTAAAACTATTAAGCATCTTTATATATAGTCCATTTGCCAAACACCATTAGTAACTTCAGTTTTATTTTTTAAAAATTGTTATAATTTCTCTTCTAAATTATGAAAACAAAAATTTCTTATTTATAAAATCTTTTTAAAAGAAAATCTTAGATTGTACTCACGAATAAAACTAAAGTTGCAACCGAGTTAGGATGGTTTGACAAGTTAAGATCGTCATCATGGTGAGGCTTGCGAGATGAACTTGTCATTGGGGGTTAGGCCTGTAAGCTAGACTCACGGTTGGGGTTAGGCCTGTGTGAAAGACTAACTATCGAGTTGAAGCCAGACTCATCATCGGGATCGAGCCGGCATGCTACACTCATCCTCAAAGCTGAGCAGGGCTTGTTGTCGAGGTCAGGTTAGCACGTCGAACTTGTTATAATGGTCGGGCTAGAGCCAAACACATCGTTGCGATCGGCTCGATGGACCCTCAATGTCGAGTCCGCAATCCGTACTTGTTGTCAAGGTTAGGCCAGTGGGGAAACTTGCCATTTAAGCCAGCTAGTAGAACACGCCATTGGAGTCGTGCTGATTGGCTAAACTCAACGTACGCCCGGGCTAGTTGACTAGACTCACGTTAGGGTCAAGCTGTCTAGTTGGACTGTCGTATAGGTCAAGCAGACGGGCCAAACTAGCCAATAGGGTTAAGATAAGATCATTATCAAAGTTGAGTCAACAAGCTAAACCTGCTGTTAGTTCAATCGCTACTGCGACCCCAACCTGTTAATATGATACATACCTTGACCTGCCAATCTAACGGGACGATTGGACAACTAGTCCGCCCAAAAAAAATTTTGGGCAAATGTCCTCTTTTTTTTTTTTTTGTTTTTGGGTATTAAAAAACTAGCTTTTTGGCCATCAAAACAGTTCCAGTTTTTTTTGTTTTCATCATGGTTGGGTTTCTCTCTTAGATACAAGTCCTTTTTCTCTTTTCTCTAAAAAAACTGAGGTAGTTTCGATGCTTAAAAAAAAAACGTTTTTTTAATGCAAAAAAAAAAAGGGTCATTCACCTAATTTCAAATTTTCTTAACTTCTTTTTTCAAATTTTCCCCAATCTAACCCCAGTCTCGGCTTGTCAGTCCGATCTCGACTTTCACCATGGCCCCTTGGTTCGATTTCGGCCTTAATCTCGACTTCGACTATATCCTGGCTCTCTTGTCCAATCCTGACTCATCAACCCAATGGTAGGCCCAAGGCAGCGATATATTTTGTTTTTGTTTAAAAAAATTATGTGACAAAATTATCATGACAATTTTTTTTGTTTTAAAAACAAAAAACAAATAAAAGAAATCAAACATAATTTTTATTTTACAAAATTAAAACAAAAGAAATTATTTTTTATATTTCTATTCAAAAAATGAAAAAGGAACATGATACCAATTGCACCCATAATTATCCCCACATATGCATTTGAATTTAAAGAGCATCAGTGAATATTAAATAATGATGTGACTTGTCCACATAAATATTTTTATACAACAGCAGGGAGAAAAGAGAGAGAGAGAGATATCCCCCCTTTTTTGATTGTTAGCGTGTGTGTGTCAGAGGATGTTTGAACTTTGAATGCAGGTACGAACGGGTTAACTCAAGCCCCAAGCCACTTTATCACATCCATTGTTTGACCAACGAGACGTTGGCACTAGCAATTGAACTTTAAACCTTATTCTTTGACAAGAGGAGAATGGAAGTGTTCGTTGAGCACTAGCTGCGCAAGGCCATGTAAGATGCAGTATAAATGGAGATGCAAGTATTCAACATATTGGTTAGCAAACCAAACTAGAGGACGGGAATTTATTATTATTTCATTCAAGCTTGTCAGAATCATAGCAGGAAGACAGGTTGTAAATTTGAGAGAGTTAAGGGAGCACGTACAATTAATTAGACTCCTAATAATGTTCTTATTTATTGAATAAGTTTAAGACAAGTGTTGTATATATGTGGCTCACTAATTTCATGCCTGAATTACTTTCGCATGTTGAAATAGTGATAAGAATTTCATGTGGATGGGACCTGATATTCTGACCAATATTAACGGACCTGGTTGAATGATATAGCATGGTCTAAGTTAATTATGTCAAAACAAGTTTTTTGGCCTTGAGGTCAAAACAAAAGTTTCAGTGCTAGCCAAAAATCAAAGCGTACTTTGAGCCCTAACGATTTCTATGTTTTCATTTTTCCTCTAAGAATGAGGTTACGATTCCATAACATACAGATTTACTTTGAGATCTTTACCCGGTTAATAAAATTTGAGAATAGACTTGCGGTAGTCCAAGTGGACTTATGGTGGTACGATAACATGGTCACCCCATCCCAATCAAACCAAACCAAACCACAAACAAGCACTGCAAGAGCCACATTAAACAGTAAGAAATCTCTAGTCCCAAGAACCAAAATCTCAATGAACTCAAAACACCTTAAATTACAAGTCAAGGAAATAATCATGTTAAAACCCGTAATTTTTGACTGGAAATTTTAACAGCTGTTTGATATATGGATTAGCAAAAAAACAAAACAAAATCTAATTCGTTAGTGTATTAATAAAAGGGCATGCAGTCCACTTAAGCACGTCGTATAATAATAAGATATAACTTTGATCACTGTCATGTTAGGATTATTTTACTCGGTAATGCTCATATGGTTAGACTATTCACTAGGAAACAAAAAGTCAAACTACATCTTCATTAAATCAAGAATCCAATTAGAAAATTGAATATTAAAACAAAACGAACAGAAGAAAAATATGCCCTAATATTTTCAAATGTTAGAAAGCGAAAATAAAATAGAAACCACGCACAAATTATATAGTAAAATATTCAAAACATGGTGGATTAGGATACGACCATCATCAATAAAATTTTTGCTTTATCATGGATTGCAAAGGACGATGATTTTTATGTATAATTGAAAAAAAATTAAAAAACCATTTGTATGTGCGTGTTGCGAAGGATAATGATTTATATATTGAAAGAGGGCCATGTGTGTTGCTAATTTATGAATATAATTGAATCCACGACTAAGTTGATATACTTTGCCATTCAAATTTATTACCCATGGGAGCATAAGATATAGCACTAACCCAGCACTAATATCCTGTTTGCTCACGGATATTCAAAATCATAATAAGAAATACATTTTTTTTTTCTTTTTCTCTTTTCTCATGTAATAAGATATAATATATATGTATATATATATATATATATATATATATATTAAGATTATCAAGATCTCACCAAAGAATGTAAATAAGGGATATATAATTCATGTTGGCCTAATATGGCCGATAATTTCTACTCTCTTTTTTGCTAGAAAAAAGATCAGCAAAAGCCCTTAACTTGAAGAAGGGGGAAAAAAGAAGGGAAGCCATTTGGAGCATTCCAATTGGTTCTAATAAAAAAGAAGATTGCCTTATGTGACATTTTTGACTATCGAGGGTGTATGATCAAGTAAATCATCTAAAAAATGCAAATGAAGAGGAGGCCTGGGTGGGGCTTTTGGCATTGTCGTTAATTTGTGACACTTTGCATATATGCCTAAAATTAATGCTTAGATTGAATTGTGTTAAAACAATAACATAAAAAATGCCCTGTCATATCATCACATTGTATTTTAAAATACCAAATATATCCTCTACTTCTCTTCAAAAATTATTTCTTTCAATTTTCTTATTCATTAACCTTCATATCATAAGTTAACGTTTACATCGACTTGAGTAATAATCGTGTTTGTGCCATCGAATTTGATTGCTGTGCTTTCAGTTTTATTACTCTAATTTGAAAAATTGAATCGTTTCTGTTTGTTGGGATGCTTATTTTGCCGATTCATTGCAAAAAGTCTGGTTTATATGCGTTGAACGAGAACGAAGAAAGAAGTCTTGAGTGTGGTTTTTAAAACAATTATGGTTCAATTAAAACAACGCTAACTGTGCTATTTCCCAAAAAAAAAAAAAAAAAATCAACAACAACAACAACGCTCACTATTGTCGTCCAAAAGACTGTTGTCGTCCAAAAGAGAGATAAGAAAGAGAGGGAAAGTGGGGAGGAGAGAGAGAAACCCTAGTATGACAACAAGGATATATTAGTCCTTTTATTATAATTTTTTCCTGCCACGTGGCATAAAATCAAACAGCTTTTTAAGAGGTGGCATAAATCCATCCACCTCCTGAAGGTGTAACACTTATCCTAAATATCTCTATTTCTTTTTTAGTGGATGAATACAAGGATTAGAGGTGTAAACTCGAGTCGTCACCTCGAGTCCATGCGGGCTGGCTAGGTTTGTAACGCCCCCCCTTCCAGACGTCACAGATATCGTTACATTCATTCTTTAAAACATTAATTGAAGCAAACTATTGTAATTGATAACATGTATTTG
>CAMOHE010028235.1:0-19343 GCA_946598075.1 Artocarpus hirsutus | reverse complement strand
AAAAAAAAAAAAAAAAAAAAAAAAAAAAAAAAAAAAACCTATGCATCCCGGCCTGAATCTTTGTTCGTGCCAAAAAACTTGGCCCAATTTGGCCTGAGGTCTTGAGACTGTTTGGGTCAGCCTGGATCTTTATGCAGGCTATGCAATGTAACGGTCAGTGACGAATCCAAGATTTTTTGTTAGGGGGCTAATACTCACTTAACAAAACTTTTAACCAAAAACAAAACTTTTAACCAAAATCGAGAGTCATTAATGTTTTACAATTTTCCTTATCAGGTTTCTCATATCTTTTGGAATGTACACAAATAAAGTCAGTCTTTAGAAAATATATTATAACGCCCCTAAGTGAGGGTTAATAGTTAAGATCAGAAAATAAAATAAAACTTCAAAAAATTTTGCCTGAGACTTAAACAAAAATTTTCAAATTAAAAAAAACATAAAAAAAAATAAAATCACAATTTAATATAACACTTTTAATTTAATATTATAAATCTGTCAAGACAGCTTAACATAATCATAGATAAAAATATATGATGCTTATATCATATAAGGAACATTCTTAACAAATGAAGAAATTTCAACTAGATATAGCTACATAATTTCCTTAATTATTTTTCTCTTTGTCACCTCACACTTTATAAATCTTGAAAAGATGAAAATATAGGAGAATGAACACAACATATTCAGTAAGGAAACCATTACTCACCCTTTGGTTTTATTACTTACTATATTGAACCTATATAGTTAGTTTATTCATCAATACGTCATTAATAAATCTTAACAAGCCCATTGTGTCCATAACCAATGGATGCTTAATAATTACTATGTTTGCATATCATATATACACATATATTATAACAAAAATATGTAGTATTCACATATCTATTATCATTTATATATTGTTTCATATTCAATTTTCCTGTAGGGTGCACTAGATAATGCATTATATCCATTGTCGAGTATTCAAGTGAAAGGACTCATTGTCCCACGTTGTTACTAAGTCATATTCTTGTACAATGCGTTCTGGGACTTTCAACCTAAGGAAACGCCATCGCCTCCCCCTATTTTTCCGTTTAAGGTTTTGAACTCAATGACATAAGCATTGCCCTGTTTATGTTACACCTTTTTATTTATTGTATTTCAATTCCTCAGTAGTGCATAAGAGCCCATTTAACCTTACATGCTTCATGTATCACATTATGTTTCAAGTTATGTCAAAATCAATTTCGACCACATTGTATATTACAGGACGAGTCCGGATAATTATCCATATGATGTTCACATATTAATAACGACAAAATAATATATATAATTTATCTTAGAAAATTAAATCATCAATTAACTAAATAAAACTTCACAAAAGTTGAGTAATAAGATCCCTACCTCGAAACAGGTCCCAAAGGAAATATGGACAGCTAAGAATGACTCATAGATTTTTAAAGCAACAGCAACTAGTTCCGGTCTTCATTCCATCGATCTACTTTGCCTTGTTTTGAGTGCACTCAATACCGAATGATTTTAATGAAATTGAATTAACCTAAATAAAGGTCACGGTTGTGTCCGAAACATCGAAACCAGTCAAGAGCTAGTCTCATATCATTAATCGAAAATCAGGTCAACTATCAACTAGACCAAATTTGACCAATTTGACAAACGTTGACCATTTGACTGGCATTGATGGTGTTGATCGGGCTTCGATGGCGGCTGGGTCGGAACCTACCCCCTAAATCAACCCTCTTGAGTTCATTGACAGTGTCAATTTTGGGAAATTTGGCCTAAAACTACCTAAATTTGACTTGTCTATCTCCTAGTTTTGCTACAACAACCGACATTGACACCTTTAATTTTTGACCAAGAACAGTGCTTTGCTGAAATCAATGTGGAGGTTTTGCTTAGCGTCAAATTCTGAGTCTAATGGTGCAAATAGCGTTGAAAATGGAGTTCATTGCTTGATGGTCGAAGCTTTGCAAACGATGATGTGATGGTGGCCAGAGTTTACAGTTCTAGTGATTTTTTTTTTGGCGAGTTTTGATAGGCAAGACCGGTCTAGTTTTGTTCCTCTCATCGTTGTGAGTCCATAGAGACCAAAATCGCCTCGATCGACAGACAAAAAAGTTATGACAGTCAAAGTTCGATGGTTTTGGAATTTTGACAAAAGATTCTTGCAGCTATGGTTTGAATCGTTGGTGGCAAGACATGTCTTTAGACTCGCCTTGTAAAAAACTTTCCAATAGTGCCAATTACGTTGAACACAAACTCCGAATGGTCACCGGTGATTTTGAACGAATAAATTTTTTTCCTCTCTATATCTCTGTGCCTCTCCTTCTCTTTCTTCTAAAAGATGACCCCTCTCAACAAGGCTTTTACTTAGATTTAAAAATCTAATGTTGACATTGTCTCCCATTAAATTTTTTTAATAAATTTTGAATGTTACAAATATGTACATATATTGTATCATTCATTAATTGATTTTTCATTTGATTACGTAATCTATTATTCACAAAATTTTTTTAAAAAAAAACTCTTATCAATAATAGTACAACCGAAAAAGTTAATGCTAATGCAAAAAGCCCTTCAAAGATTCCATTATTATCAACTATACTTAAATTAATAAAAAGGAGTATGAAAATAAGTAAGAAAAATATAAAATAAATAAGAATTTAGGGGAAAAAACCACTTAGGGCTAAGGGTATTTGTGATTTTTGTTCATTAATAAAGTATTTTTTCTTTGTCTTGGCGATTACCTAGTGGTATAAAACTTAATTTATCGAAGAAGACAAAAGAGATTAAAGTAGAACCATGAACTAGAGAACCACGAACGACAATATTTCTATTTATTTTCTATAGTTTGCCTTGTTTATGGTTAATAAAAATATTATTATGGCATCCCATGTGGTACATATACTCAGGTGATATAATACATATTAACTGCACTAATAGTATTTATTTAAGGTGTTATTACATAATTATGCATCTTAGTTTTAATTATTTCTTAATTTATCCTTTTATTTTTAGAAACTATATATTTGTATCTTTGAATTTGAAAAACTTATTTTAATTTTATTCATCGCGGGCCTTTTGAGCAGAAAAAACATAAAGATAAGACAAAAACACCTTTAACTGAACCGAATTTATTTATAAAATTTATTTTTCTTCTTGAGAATTTTTTAAAAATACTTTAACATTTAAAAAGTCATAAAACTTTAAAAAAAAAATTTTGAAATTTGATATTTTGTTTTAGGTTTTCTTATGCTTTTAAGTCTATAAAAGATTGTTCACAACTGTTTAAGGATAGCTATGTTGTTCTACCTAATTTTTTCTATTCATAAGAATGAAATTGAAATGAGTTTTTAAATTCAAAATATATATTTATAGTTTCTAAAAAAAGAGAGATAGAATGAGAAATAGTGAAACCATGAAGTATAATTATATAATATACCCTTTAGTTTAAGTATTAAAATAAATATTATATAATAGTATTTATTTGTTGATTAAATCAAATAATCGTGATAAAGCATAAAAAATGTTTATTTTATTTTTGATATAAATATGAATCAAGTCAGTGTTTGGAAGGGTGGTAGAAATCATTAGTTAGAATAATTTTTATTATAGCATGTGAGAGCTTTACATTATAGTAATTTTTTTATTGTTATTATAACATGTGAAAATTTTATACTGTTTATAACTGAATTTGTAGTGAAAACTTAGCCAAACAGCCAATCAATTTAAAACGGATCAGGGTTATGTACAAGACAAATTTTTTTATCGAAGGAAAAAAAGATATTGGGTGCTAAATAGTCGACATGTTTCAAAGCAAAAAAAAAAAAAGTTGACATGTTATGCATTTACTTGACATGTGGCCCACTCCCTTCCCTAGGAGCTGGCAATTTTTCTCAGAGCTTAGAGCGTATCCAACCAAGTGCTATTTTGGAATAAAAAGCCAAAATAGAGTACTTATTGATCTCCAACCAAGCATCATCCTCTGCGCTATTTTGAAGCAAGTAAACAATATTACTTCATGTATAGCGCAACACAAGCTGCGCTTTTGTCTTCTTCTTCCACTTTTTTTTTTTTTTTTTTTTTGAGGTTTGATTAATTAAAAAAGATCCCTAAAAATGTTTTATACTTCATATTTTACCTTAAATGCATATTCTTTCAACAAAATGTATTCCTTTTGTATCTTTCTTTCTTAAATGATTTATCTAATTCATAATTTTGACCAAAATTTCGTTATTTTTAGTTTTTATGATTTTAGTAAAATAGATTAATTTTGGGATTGTAGAAAACGGAATATAAAAAAAAGAATAAATATACATGGAACATTCCTTTTAGAGTAAAATTTAGAGTAAATAGGTTAGAGATGAACTGCATAGGAGATATGAAATTATTCTATTTTAAAGATAAAGCAACTTCAAAATAAAGTAATGGGTTCTTAGGTATAATATTTCTCCAATCCCAGCTATATACTAGGGCTAAAAATAGACCTCTAGTAGTTTGCATTCATGTAGAGCAAAGTTTTTGGTGTTGTGACCTTTAGAGTTAAAAAGACCATAGCCAAAAAAGACCGAAAGGAGAATTGAAAAGTCCAAGAAAATTCAACCAATGTTCACACAATTATCAATTCAAAGAGAGGAGAATTAAATCGGTTGATTAATTCAATGAACGTGTTCATATTGGATTTTAACTATTGGTGGACAGATATAATTGTCATTTTTACAACACTCTCCCTTAGATGTCCACCATTTATAATGTCTCATTAAAAACCTAGGCTAGGAAAAACCCGATGGGATAAAAACCATAACAAAAGGAAAAAAGCATATATCATTCTTGTACAAGTGCTCCATGCTGCCTTATTAAAAACCTTACTACAAAAACCCTATAGGACAAACCTATAGCAAGGGAAAAATAGTATAGCTAGTGTAGACTCCCTCTCAGGTTGACATTAGTTGTTCTTTACAAATCTCTTAAATGACGTATCCCAATATTATATACATGTTGTATGAAAGTTTATGTGAAAAGTGCCTTTGTTAAAAGATCTACAATGTTGTCACTTAAACGTGTATATTGAACATCAATGTCTTTATTCTCTTCAAGCTCTTGGGTAAATAAAAAGAATTTTGAGGGTATATGTTTCGCTCTGTCACTCTTGATATATCCTTCCTTCTAAGTGACATATGCATTATTGTCTTCAAATAATATTGTTGGATCCTTGTTGAGTAATAGTCCACAAGTTCCCTGGATATGTTGAGTCATGGATCTTAACCATATACATTCTTAACTCGCTTCTAGAGTACAATAACTTTAGCATGATTTAATGAAGTGGTAACTAGTGTTTGCTTTTGTGAATACCAAGAAATTGTAGTACCTCCACATGTGAATACATATACAGTCTAAGATTTAGGCTTATGTGCATCTAACATATAACCCGCATTTGCATAATCAATTAGTCCTTGTTTTGATCTTTTGAAATAACACAAACCCAAGTCAATTGTTCCTCAAAGAAAACAAAATATGTGTCCCTTTATAGGAGCACTAAATCTTGCTAATAAGTTAATAGCAAAAGTAATATTTAGTCTTGTACAATTAGCAAGATACATAAGAGTTCTAATTGCACTTAGGTATGGTACTTTAGGACCAACAACCTCTTCATTATCTTCATACGGATGGAATGGATCTGTTTCTGTTTTGAGCGATCAGTTTACCATTGGAGTACTTAAAGGATTCGCTTTATATATATTAAAGTGTTTTAAGACATTTTCAGTATAGTTTGATTGATGCAAAAGTATTCCTTTCTAAATGCTCAATCTGTAAACTAAGACAATATTTGATTTTTTCAAGGTCTTTTATTTCAAATCCTCTTTTAAGTATGTCACTGTCTTAAGGATTTCTTTATGACTTCCAATTATGTTTAAATCATCAACATAGACAGCAATAATCATATATCCAAATGTTGTTTTCTTAATAAAACACATGAGCGTATAGGATTATTTTTATATCTTTTCTTGAACAAATATTCACTTAAATGATTATACCATATGCATTGGGATTGCTTTAACCCATGCAATGGTCATTGTAACTTGATTGAATATATTTCCTTGGGTTTTGAATTTGATGCTTCAAGCATCTTAAATACTTCAAGGATTTTTTCATACAAATATCACTATAAAGCAATCTGTACCAGTGAGCTATAACGATATCTATAAGTAGCATTGCTAAATTTTTAGAAACTACTAAGCCGATTTAGTATCAAACGTAGTGCATTCATCTTTGGAGAATATGCTTCCTCATAATGAATTCCTTGTCTTTGCAAAAAAACCTTGCATAATGAGTTGAGTTTTGTATCTTACAATCTTGTTTTTCTCATTGCGATTCCATGCAAAAACCCATTTTATCATATAGGTCTCATAGCTTCAGATGTAGGAACAATAGGTTCAAAAACATTACGCTTATTAAATGAAGTTAATTCAGCCTGTATAGTGTCTTTCTATTTAGCCCAATTAGATTTATTTTTATACTCAGTAATGGATCTTGATTCAGTATCCTCACTTTCAATAACACAAGCCACTAAATAGAAAAATATTTCATCAATATTCTCCATTTTATTTCGATCCCATAATCCTCTTATATTGACATAATCAATAGACTTCTCATGATTTTTTAAACCTTTTTGGGGTTTGGGCAATAAAAGTTTCTTGATTTGTGTTATTTTGTGTCTTGTGTGTGTGTGTGTGTGTGTGGTTACCACATTTAATTAGACTTCACAAGTTCTTCGTGAACTACCAGACTAATTTAATATTGCATCCACCACAAAAGAACATCAAGTTCTTCATGAACTACCAGACTAATTAAATATTGCATCCACCACAAAAGAACATACTCATTTGTCTGGACTACAGGTCCAAATACTTCTTACTTTACGAGATAATCTTGTTCTGTCTAGGTTGTGTCATTTGAATTCTGGCCAGTTAATTCTATGTTGATATTCTTTGACGACTTTTGATTCAAGACCCTTGGTTTCTTTGATAATATCAAGTGCTTCACATGTAAGCATGTTGTCGACAACAATTTTCTTGTGGTTCCATCATTTATCTATACTGACATAATGCAGTGAGAGCTCAACATTTTCAATGTTTTTAGGTACATAGACCACTTTTGGGGTCTTATCTTTGTTTATGTAAATAAAGTAGTATGGACTCTTCAACAATACCATTCTCTTCATAGTGCCGATTTCTTTTTGGAACAGATTGGTTTATCATGCTTCAAGTTTGCCTTAGACTCATGTATTGTTATATTTTCATTTCGTCCAACATAGATATAAACATGAGCTGAAACATTAGCAGCTAGTATGTGACCCAATCACTTTCTTTAAATGCATATGACAATTTATAATATTTTTGTAGATTAATTAGTGCGAGGATCAAAATCATGATACATTTCTTGAAATTTCTTTTATTTTTCCAACTCTTTCTTTTCTCCCCCTAATACTAGGAAAATTATTTCATCAAATTGACAATCAATAAACCTCACCATGTAAATATAACCCTTCAGGGGATTCAAACCGAACATGATTTCCCAGTCTTTTTTGAGGGAACTCATCTTTATGTTTTGTGGTGAAGCACTTACTATATATACCGCACAACCAAAAATTCTTAGATGGAAAATATTTAGCTCTTGACCAAATAATTGTGGTGGGAGAACTTGTGATATGCATTGGTTTCGTGCGACATACAAAATTTCTTCACCCCATACTTCGATTAATTTACAAGAATATATATTATCATAAGTGTATTTCACAACATGTATATACATATGTAACGTAATCTCAAAATATAATAACTGCCTATGCATAAAGTCTCATAACATATCATATTCATTGAAATCGTTAATCAATGTGATATACACACAGAAGTCAGAATGAAAATAAGTTATAATTTTTCATTATTAATTAAAATTTCATGAAAAAGCAAGTACTAGAATTCCTATACATTAATTTTATATTTGGTTTCATCATTAAGATAATCCATATCAAATTTCATACAAACATAAATGATAATAATAACATCTTAAATATATTATTATACATAAGGCAATACACAATCTGACAAACATGAATAACAACTATATTTTATGTTATAAAAACATTGTTTAGTACAATGAACATAGCAGTAATATCTAATTATCACCAATATCTCCTCTAGCAAAATCATCAATAAAATTGTAAGCATGAAGATGAGTTGTATCATCTACTGGATCAAAATGTTCAGCAAAATTCACTTCCTTTTCTTTTCTTTTTAAGGATGGCTTATAAAGTTTACAAATATGCTCTAGTATTTGACAGACTGGAGCTCAATGTTCTCTAGTAGGAATAGTCAGGATTTCGAAAAGAACTTTCAAGAACATTTTTCCCTTTATCATGCCATTTTACATGATGCTTCTTTTATATTGTGTGGTTTTATGAAAGGTTATAAAAATCACTTTCACCGAGTCCTTGACAACGGCTATAACCACAACCACGATTATGACCATATCTACTACCATGGCTATAATTATGTTCAACATTTGCAGCATTTGCTTTTGGAAATGTTGTTGAACTAGTGGGATGGAACTGATAATTTTTTGATCAAGAGTTCATTATATTTCTGCCACTAGAAAGATAAGTTTATGATATTCTTAATGCTATGCAACCTATATTGTTGTTGTAAAGTGATGTGAGATGCATGAAATGTAGAGCAAGTCTTTTCCAGCATTTACTTGCCTGTGATTTCTCCTCACTAAATTTCATTTATGAAACTGTTGTGAAAATGGTAGAGTTATAATTACTGAATTTCTTAAAATCTTTGAAACGCATAGCATTTCATTCATCGCGGGTGGTGGGAAGCATAACTTCCTTATGGTGATCATATGTTTTCCCTCGATATCTAATGCAATGAACTCAAATTTTGCAGACATGGTGATAACTATAATATAATGCAATAATAATTAGAATTATAACTTTATTTATTTAAAACATAAATGATACAAATATTACATACTAACCATAATTGCAATTAACAAAAGAGGAAAAACAAAAAATTTGATAAGTACAAAGAGAAAATGAAAATCTGTAGGTGAATATTCTCCAACAATAAGAAAAAAAACAAGAGCAATAAAGAAAATAATAACGACCATTAAGAATGGATTAATCATTTTGTGAAAAATTTTAACTGTACATAATTTCTCAAGAGAAGATAAGAAGTTAAGAAGGATGAAGAGAAGTTGAGAAGTGAAATATAGGAGATTTAGAATTTACCATTTTATAGAGTAAAAACTAGCTATTATTTTGCCATTTATTACTGTTGAAATAGTGTTATAACCGTTGGAATAGAATGAATATAGTATTAAACTTTATTGATATTTTAATACAAACCCACATATGGCAACAGTAACATATAAATGAAAACATAACCAATAATCAACTGTAATAAAATTTAAGATAATTAGGAAGTACATATATCTATATATATATATATATATGTAGAAATAATATTTGCATGCCAATCTACTAAGTAAACCTTTCAAAGAGTGTATAAGCAGAACAACAATATGTACATGTTAGGACAACAAAAAACTATCAATAGATAGGAGGTTTGGCCTTCCATATTGAACGGAGATAAAGTATTTGCTATAGGTTACAATTCATTAATAATAAGCAATTAATAAGTAGGAGGCTTAACCATCCTCATTGGACATAAATAAAAGCAATTAATAAATAGGAGGCTTGAGCTACCATATTGAACAAAACTAATTGAGTTAAATGATATACTTTAGTTTTACTTACGAGAGGTGGAAATTATGTAGGAACTTAAGCGTTCGTGCTGATAACGTGTTACAAAAACTAAGAAATATTAAGGTGAAGAAATAAAATTGAAAGAGAATTTTAGAGAGAGAAATTAAAAAAAGAAACTCTTATTAATCTCTTGATTTAAGTGTGATGAAGAGTTATGAAATGGCTATTTATAGGAAAAATTCAACCACCGTATCAATGGTTAATAGCCACTGTTTCTATGGTACAACCACCATTGGTATAATGTAGCAACCATTGCTAATGATTGTGTTCACATTATATTTTAACCGTTAGTCGACAGACGTAATTAACATTTTCACAACAAAAAGTACATATGTATCTTATTCTTAAGGCACTAATTTTAACAGTTGTGGTGTTCGTTCACTATCATAAGATCCAAGAGGTAGGTGTTTGTCATTGCAAGATGCTCGGTCGTCTAGCTAGAGGGAAGGGTTTTGTGCAAGACCGTTCTCTGGGGAAGAAGGCGTCGTCGAAATGAGGGGTGGCTTTCACGGTTATGCCATGTGTGAGGTGGTCTGGTATTCAACATGATACTTTTTATTAACATAATTTGATATTTGCTACAATTAATAGAAAATCTAGATTTCTTACAGTTTCGTGGTCTAATGTAAACAGGTATTACTTTCTCAAATTCGGGTATCACACCATTACAATTTTTATGGTTTAGTGTTTGGGAAAAAATATAAAATTTACCTAAAGAGTTGAATTGAAAATTAATCTTCCTTTTGGTAAATTTGTTCACACCAATTGATTTGCACCAATAACAGCACAAAGTCTGACATGCTTGAGTGTAAAGTAAGAAAACTGCGATAATATAAAATACTCACATAGTTTTTGAACAAAATTTTCTATTTAAACCAGTTTATCAATTACATCTATAAGTGATATATAAACTTAACGAGATTGGACAAAATCTTAACAACTCACATCAAATAAAACTCCAAAATATTATAAACCAGCCAAGAAACGTACCAGTCTGAAAGAATTTTTTATCTGTTCTGATTAAGAATTGAATGCTCAATTAAGATTTCTTTATCTGTACTTATTTTTTTTATTCGATAACTAAATTAATGCCATGTTTGACAAGCTCGATCCTAACTATAATCTCGATTATAAATAGTGTAAAGCTCTCACATGCTACAGTAACAATAAAAAAATTGCTGCAGTGTAAAGCTCTCACACAGTACAATAAAAATAGTTTTTAATTCTAACTAATAGTTCTAACCAAACACCCTATAGGTTATGGTTATCAATGTGTGGCGGGCAAACTCCACGTGATGCATGCCTCCCACTAAACTCATCGTTTGTCTTTGGCTCATCATGTTATGGCTGTCATTCCTCACCTCTTGTCGTTTTAGAACAAAACTATATGCATAACTTTTTGTGTTCCTTTAATTTTGTGACATATAACTCCCTTAAGGTTGATTAAATGTGGGAAAATATCTTGAGATATGATGTCGTTTGACACTTTTTCAAGTTGTTACCTTTATGCTTTATCAATCTCATTAGAGTATATTGTGATTTTTTTTAAAAAAAAAAAATCAACGTACAGCAAATCCCGTTTTGTTATCGATAATTATGATCATGCCCTTTTAATCTAATTAAAAGGAACATAAAAAGTATTTAAAAAGAAACATAAAATATATTATGTTTGATTGTTTTTAGTTTAGTTATCTTCAATTTTTATATCTTTTCTAGGAATTATATTGTTTTAACCAATTGTATTTTTAGACTAAAAACATACCCAAATGATATATTCTTTTAAGAAAATAATGAAGTACTTTGAAAGAATGTATAAAACGCTAATATATAAGGCACTCGAAGGATATTTTTCCCATTGTATGTGGAAAACACACTTTTAAATAAGAGTTGTTACCCTCTTTTTCTAAAATAAAATAACATAAAAGAGCCTAAAATAATATTCATCACCTTCTCACCTAATTGAATAATCAAAGAGAGACTCTAATAATTTCATCTAATGAGGATTATTAAATAATGGCACCAATATTGTCTTTTGAATGCATTGATTAGACCAATAGATTTATTTTATAATTTTGTAATAAGAAATAAATTTTATTATTTTTGTGTATCTATAGATTAACTCTAACCGTAAGTATTTAATGGACTTATTATGTTTTAATTTTGATTTATCGATTTCTGAAATTAAAAATTTAATGATAAAACTCGGTAAATAAAGACACCTTGTTATAAATGGGAATATTATATTTTTTTTGTTTTCCAAGCTATCAGTTTAATTAAAAATAATCATTAATGGTTTCTGTTTTATTGCTTACTGATAGACAGTTTTGAAGTGACCATCACCAAAAAAAACAAAAAAAAAATTGAGTTTAAGACTCAAAACTAAACTAGTGTTACTATGCTTATAACACAATATCATATGACTTTTCAGTCTCATGAAGTACAAGAGGAGTAACAAGTAGGCGTCTGAAACTACTTGCCTCAAATAAATAGCTTTGCCACAATATCAACCATTCCAATTAATCTAAACAGCTAATAACGGTTGACGGGCAAAACTCATCAAACGAGATTTCTCAATTTTCTCGCTGAAATAATCACTCACATGTAAAGTAAATAAAACAACAAGAAAATAATAGCAAAAACATAAAAATTTAAAATAGTTCACCTTAATTGAAGGCTACGTCTAGTATGGGTTTTCTTGGATGATAGGCTTTCACTATGAAAAAAGATGAATATAAGAGGTTTTTCTCAAGAATTCGACTTTGGCTGTTATTTATAACTGACCTCTATTTATAGTACATGGGAAGGGATGATGCTTTGCCCCTTAAGCTTAATTTAAATTTAAATACAAGATAATCTTATCTTCTGTTGGTTAGATCTCATCACCGTGATCTTTTATAGGACTTATCCCATATAAGTATCTTAGATTCGATAGATCATGATTAGTATGACTGTTTATCGCCTTATTGAAGGTTTTTTTAATTTAAATATGAATATAAATAGACCATTTTACCCTTCTTCGGTATTATATGGAAGAAAGCTTCTGGAACATACCAAGGCAACGTGGGCCGAAATCATTCTCGGGTTATGCTGGGCCCAATACCCGACTAGAACTAGCTTGGTGACTGGGCAACAACAACCAATGAAGTTTTGATTCTCCAAAAAAATTGAGTCATAGACCTTAGAAGCTCCATATGCATACACATGTGTGTGAATATATAATGCTATTATTTAGGCTTGTGTAAAGCTTGCTATTTGTAATTTGGAAGAATAATAAGGTGCTAAAGTCCATCAATCAGTTATTTTCTTTTGTAGGACTAGAACTTAAAGACATGTAATGTTTGGTAAAATGAGTTAAAACTACACTTAAAATTAATTTTAATTAAAAATATTATAATATATAAAAATTTTATATTATAATAATTTTATATCTTTTTATTATAACATATAAATTTTTTTTACTATTTAAATGAACACTTACAAATTCTAACTCACTTTTTGTCCAACACCCTGGAATGAAAAAATGTGGACAGAAGTTTCCTTCGTTTTGTTTACTTTATATGTCCATCTTTGTTGCGCACATAAATGGAGGGACAAAAGGCAACTTGGTGGGGTGGGGTCGGGCGAACTCCTTGGCCTTATTAGTAGTCCTTGTGTTGTCTTTTCTTCTCGATGGATGCTTGATATGACACCATGTCACCTTCTCATGAGTTATGATTTTAAAATAACTTCCAAAACTGCGTTTACATGGCTCAGCTTTGGTGCAAGACTCCCTATTTCCGTATCCAAACAAAGGAGATTTATTGGTCCCCGATAAAATCCAAAATGAGACCTTCACTCTCCCATGTGCTTAAATTCCGCAAAACCATATTGTGGGCTAACAATTCTTTTGGTCATATATACTAGTTCAGAAATGTGCAATTTTTGTAATTGAAGTTTTCGTGACATAAATTATGAAAAAAAAATTGAATGGAAGAAAAAGGAGGAAGAACAAAAAAATTAAAGGGAAGAAAAGCAAAAAAAAAAAAAGTAGAGAGAGGGATGGGGAGGGACGAAGTGAGAGAGAGGACAAAATGGGTTGTTTTAGACGACCAAACTTAAACAGTGCATATCTATACTCTTTTATTATAACTAGTTTAACTATGTGGGATGTAAGTATTAAGTTGTAATTAAAGATTTTATAATGTAGATTGTGAATAAATGAATGAATAGAAGAAAAATTACACTAATAACCTATTAAGATATGCATTTGTTTTATTTTCGCCATCAACATTCACTTTTAAGTATAACTACCTTAAGATTTATAAAATATACAGTTTTCATATAGTTTATAAAGTGATAATTTTTGGCAGAAGTATATTAGGGTTTTGCAAGAAAAAAGTAGTGAAAGAAACAAATAATTCAAAAAATATTTTTTTTAAAAGGAAAAAATGTGACACAATTTAACTTTTATTTGAAATGTGTACTTTTTTAAGATTTGTTTCAAAATAGTTTTTTATTAGGTACTTTATATCTTTAAAATTCTCACAATGTGTCATGTTAATTTCTGTTTGAAAATAGATAATTTATCGAGCACAGAGTCAAAACTATATATATTTCATTAACCACGTAACATTTTGATTCAGTGTTTTAATTTGGATAAACCCAAAAATATTAAGGCATACACAAACATGCACATTTGACTATGATACGAATTAAAGGAACAAACCGTAATATAAGTCAAAATTGATTACAAACAATGAGATTATTCTAAAGAGATAATTGATTTTTGAGGTTTAAGAGATCTATAAGAAAGATGGACAAAATTGATACGAAGAGAAAATTAAAAAGAAACTAAAAGAGAAAAGATAAGAGAACATTGGAGGTAAAAGATTACAGTAAACAGTAAACAAATGGAGCAAAAAAATAAAGAAAGAGAAAAAAAGTAAAACAACAAAAAAGTAAAGCACAAATTAAGGGGGTGTTTGGCAAAGTGGTGGGAACTGCGGTTCCCACTACAAAATCAGTTATGAACAGTAAAAAGCTTTCACATGCTACAGTAACAATAAAAAAAAATTGCTACAGTGTAAAGCTTTCATATGCTAAAGTAAAATGGTTCTCACCACTGGTTCCCACCACCTTTCAAACACCCTTTAAAAGACAATAGTAAACAAAGTGAGTTTAAAGAGGGAAAAAAAATATAGATTTCAATAAAACATCATATAAGTGAAAACGGGAAAAAAGTAAAGTCCATAAAATGAAAGAAAGAGAAAAAATGAGAAAGTTATCAAAAAAAATAAAAATGAAAAAAATAACAACTATTTGCAATAGACAAACTATACAGAAATAGAATTTTAAAAAAAATATAAAGCCCCAAAAAGATAAAGTTAAAAAAGAAACAAAAGATTGAAGTATGAGATTATGATAGCGAATGGGACATCAAAAAATAAAAAAAAAATGATAAAATAAAAGAAAGGAAAAAAGTTAAGAATATAAAATGATGAAAGAAAGTACTAAAATACAAATGAAAAAGGAGATAGACAAAAAAAAAAAAAAAAAAAGGAAACGAAGCAAAAGAAAAAAAACGAAAGTTTTTTTTTTTATAAGAAAGAAAAGCCAAAAGAAAATAAAAAAAAAAAAACAAAAAAGTACAAGAAAAAAAAAGTAACCAAAATGGTACCCTTTGGACAACCAAACAATAACCAGCAGTATAGGCATTTACTCTTTTATTATGGTTAAGGAATGATGATATATGTATGTGTCGTTTCAGATGGATTCGACTCATTTGAAGTCCAGGTACATAGAGACCAGTATATATATATATATATATAAAACCTAAATTAGCTTAGTCCTACCATTCATACTTTTTTTAATATAAGAAAAGGGTGTTTTTATGATAAGACCTTATATCTATAGTGTATGTTTTTTACCCATCTGATCGCATCAAAATTTCATTAAAATAAAAAGAATGTAAAACAAATAGTGTCTAATAAATATAGAATGGTTGAAAAAGAAAGACCTATGTACTGATAGTTTATTTTTTAAGTTCTACCGTGGAAATCTCATTACATTGAGTAATGATGTGGTAATGCCAAATTATAATAATCAAATTGTACGTATGCCATATGTGTCAATACGTGGACACAAAAGGCACAGTGTTATCGGCTGCTTTGGCTTTTTTTTTTTGACTAGTTGAAAAGCATGCGTGTACGTATTAAGCATGTTTACAAATAATTAAGCATGTAAAAAAAAAAGAGTAAAAAATTGAGGATGAAGAAGTAAATTTGTATAAAAACAAGACAAGAATGGAAAAAAAAATATAAGAGAAAATACTAAAAAGGGCAAAAAAAAAACACTTGAAAAGCTATCACAATCGTTCGATCAAACTTGTGAACTGCCAAGATGAGCATGTGGGAAACATGTGCAAAGTTAGGATGAGTGGCCCGACAGACTCCTGCGACCGTGTCATCGTGGGCCCCACTTGGGTTAGACACGCTGGTCTCCTTTAGCCAATGGAGAGCGCGCTGGTACGTGGTGCGCCTTCTAGTCCCGTGAGACCCACTACTTTCTTTACTCCTCTGACGGCGGGCTGAACAAGTGAGATTGCTTTTTCTGACAAATCACCTTTAGACACGTGGAAGCCAATCAAATTCAGTCAATAACAAGCTAACACGTAGTGAACTGTAAAGAAAAATTAGAGGAAAAGAAAAAATCCGCCATGTTTTTTTTTTTTTTTTTTTACCTCAAAGAGCATGCGAAACCTTGTCCTCCCTGTATATGTATATTAAAGATAAGTCTCCTTAAATGTTTTCAAAAGTTCATAATGTCTGAGAGCTGGGCAAAGGTAATATGAGCCCTATTTTCAACCTACGAAATCATGTATTTTCAGAGAAGCTTCAACATGATTTAAGATACGTTGGATATCTATATACGATTCATTTGCTTTTTTTTTTTTTGTTTCCGTGAAGATAATTCTAGAAATACTATTAACAGAAATCTGATGTTTACAATTTACCCTTTCAACGACCTCGAGCTAAATCATTACTGCAAGAAAGAAACATTACTGCAAATATAGAAACCCTCAATGATCCGTACCACAAGTAACAGTAAGCTAAAAAGAAATAATTACATTCTTTCTACAACTTTTTCTGTCAACCATCTTCGTCTTCTTCTTCTTCTCTCACCATAAAGAAGACAAACTACCATAGATATGTGATATTGATGGGAAACGATAATGATATCGCACAAGAACCACGTGAGCGGTAAATCAAAGTTATTAATTGAGAGAACCAAGAGAGACATTGCCGACAATACCAAGAACTTCCATTCAACCTCTTCCGTTTAAAACTCCGCTACTTATAAAATAATAAATCGTAACTAAAAAAAAATATTGAGGCTAAAAAAGATTTTTTTACCCTAAAAAGTATTTGAAGGCTCTAGCCATTATACTTAATGAAAGATGAGCCTTATCAGTAGGCCCATATAGGGACAATAATAGGACAGATTTAGGGCACAGTAATTTCCCTCATGAAGAAAAATAATCCTCATCCTCTCCCCACAACCCTCATGAAATAGCAGGGAACGGGTCAATGGGTTTCCCCGTCATGGAGGGAATGGAAGAGTTGAGGTATTCATGGTTCCCCGTTAGCCTTTTCAATATTTGCATTGTAAAACAAATCAAATAATAAACACATCTACATAAACTTTAAGTTCAAAATAAAAGAATATTATATTTTGAATTTTATAAATATTATGTTACATAATGTTATATATATCAGTTATATAAATTATATATGTAGCTAAGAAAATTTGATAAAATGAAATGGGACAGGTATACAAGAAATAGGATCGGTGACCTTCAAATCCATCCTTATCTCGTAATGTGTGTGGATTAAACCTTCACCCCTTTTAAAATCAGATTTTCCTTGCTCCATTTAAGACTTATCCCTATGGATAATAAATTCATGGATAGAATTATCATCCATAGTCCAATATTGAGTGACATATTTGCACCGATATATGGTGTTTAGCAATACATATACCTTCCAACATTGTTTGCTTACAATGTAAAAATGATAAGCTCATGTATGGGTGGCCATGCAAGGTGGAAATAAATCTTTATTTTTCAAATTTTGGCAAGAAAAGGAGCAACTTACAAGAATGCCCTCAAAATGCACCACCTTATAAAAATGCCTTCTAACAAATCACTTATTCAAACTGCCCCTTTATTAGAAATTGAGGATTTATTAAAAGGCCAAGTTATCCTTCCTCCAGAAATAGAACCTACTAGATTTCGATGTAGAACCTATCAAGTTTCATCATGGAACTCACCAAACTCCGCCGTGGAACCCACCGGAACCAGTCTCCAGTCATCAAAGGAAGGGCCAAATTGTAATATGTCAAGTTCTAACTTGGAATTGACCAAATTCCAACTCAATTTTTTTTTCAAAACAAAGAAGTGTTAACCACCTCTGATCATCAAAGCGAAGGCCAGGTTGTAACCCGTCAGATTCTAACTTAGAACCTACTAGATTCCAACTTAATTTTTTTGAAACAAAGAAGTGTCAATTGCCTCAAATTGTCAACGCAGGTGTCAGGTTGTAACCTTCTAGGTTCCAACTTGGAACCTATCATATTCCGAACTAGTCGGAACCCGCTGGGTTTTAACATAGAACCCGCTAGATTTCAACATAAAAATTGTCAGATTTTGCCTAAAAAATCATCGGAACTAGCCAGAACGCATTGGAACTTTGTAGAAAACAATTAAAAAAAAAAAAAAAAAAAAAAAAAAAAAACAACAAAAACAAAAACAATAAAAACAAAAACAAATCTACAAAAAACACTTGCAAGCTTCAAACTCAATGACCAAATCTGGATCGCTCACCAACAAGAAATTGGGCAAGACCTTCAAGAAACAGAGTAACTTGATACAAATCATACCATCCAAATAGATTCACTTAAAACTTGAAAAAACGAAAAAAAAAAAAAAAAAAAAACTTAAGAAATGAGATTTGCAAATCTGACTACAAAGTAAACCTAAATCTGAGAATAAGAATCTTGCAATTTTCAAAGCTAGATCTCCATTGCTAGCTCGCGACGCCAATGACGACGTGATTCGAAGAGCCAACAGCTAGATTGGAGTTTGCTGAGCCGCCTTGTGTTCGACGGTGAAATAAACTCTGATCGCAATCTTCGACAGTGAACCTTACGATGCCAAAGGTCGCAATGCCAAACCAGATCTCCTCTGTTGCTTCTCCACTATATATCTCGGGCTCAAACTTTCTTGCGATGCCAAAAAAGAGAATAGACGCCATTGGATCCTCGTTAGGCATCGCACTCGGAGGAGAGAGAGTAGGAGAGAGAGAAAGTAGAGAAAGGGTGCGAGGCCCAAAGAAAGAAAGCAGAAAGGAAGGATGCTGAGGAGAGAGAAAGAGAGGAGAGAAAGGCATGTAATGTGTAATTAGGGTTTCTGATTTTTGTGAAGTGTGATAAAATGGACAAAACAATAAATGTGAATTTAGTATTTTAAAAAATAAAATAA
>CAMOHE010028233.1:0-14985 GCA_946598075.1 Artocarpus hirsutus | reverse complement strand
TTATTACATAAAAAAAAAAAAAAAAAACTCATTATACCAAAAAAAATAAATAAATAAAATACAATGAGGTAAACGTGGTGATAGTTCCACTAATGCCCGTATGAATATCCTTTTGCCAATGCCATATGATATCAAATCTACGAAAGGAGAGTTGCACAGGGTCTCAACTCTCAAGTAGCCACGGATTCTTCCACTAAAGAATGCCTTTTCAGGATTTCAACGGTCTCTAACTTTGCACTGCAAGTTCAATGCCAAAACACAACACCCATGAATTCACATATACACGTGCCCAAAAGAAATAAAACATCAGGGTGTGACAGGATATAAAAGATATCAACTTAAGATGAAATAAATAAATGAAAATTATGGGCATATACTGAATCTCCACAACAGGGGAAAAAAGGAAGAGAGGAAAGCGTAGGATCTTCACCTTCCAGTTCTGAGGATTTTGTACTTCCCTAGTCTGGTGAGGTCCACAACTGTTGAGCCTGCTCTACCCGAAGGAAGCTCACCACCATCATAAACATAGGCACATTGTTCCCACAGGTTCTCAAAGTCGTTGATGCTAACACTGCTTGGCTGCCCACTTAGATTTGCGCTTGTAAGAGCCAGAGCGCTCCCCAGTCCACGGGCAACAACCCTTATGAAGTCATAGTCGGGCACCCTGACTCCAATACTGTCCAGTGCTGGGTTTAAGGACTCCTCAAGAATACTTGATTCACCTGGATACATCAAAATGACCACAGAAAGGTTTTCCAAAATGTCAAAGATGATAAACATGACAATTTTAATTATAAAAAGTGTGGAGACCTAAAGTGAGAAGATAGCAACTCAGTGTTTCACAGCAGTGAAACATTTTCTATGTAACATAGTTTTTTAAACTAAAAAGTCATACTTTCTTCTTTTTCCTGCAAAGTCCAACATCTCGAGAACAAACCTCGCTTTAGTACAACAGTGACAGGTCCTGGAAGGAAAGCCTTGAGCAACCCATTTGGCAAATGGTCTATGTCAGCAAAGCGCTTTATTTCCGACACATCCCGAATGCATATTGCAAGAGGGCTTGTGTGTTTACGCCCTTTAATCTCATAAATCCTATTAACCGCTTCCAAAGAACTGCAATTACGCTCCCACAGAAGGAAACAAAAGTTAGCACTAGTTAAGCACTGTGACTGTCAATACAAAATTAAGGCTGGCCTATATGTTACAAACTTCCACAAAGGGGTAAGTTCACTTGGTTTTTTTTTTTTTTTTTGGCGGGAAATAAAGTGTTAAGCTGAAAATTTTTCCCCGTAAGTGCAAGACTAACAATGTAAGAAAGAGTTGTGTAAGATTGCGAATTACGAGTCATCATTTCCATTTGTGAAGTTCACTTAATCTCGAACGTATACACTCCAAGGCAATGTTAAAGTTCGATTTACTACAACAATTTGGTTTTGGCAGATAAAATAACACCCTCAAGTTGACGACATGAGCAGGGTGTCAAACAAAAGGGTCCCGTAAGCTCTAGATGTGTTATTTTCATTTAATATCCCGATATCTTTCTTTCCTTTTTTTTTAAAAAAAATTCATTTTATAGTAATAATATTTTGATATTTCATTTTTGAGAAGAAAATATCAACATGAAGATGTTTTAGAAAATTTTACTCAATCCCAATATAAAGAGGTCCCCAAATGCAAGTTATAATAAAAGAAATAAAAAAAAAAAAACCAACAACGTCTCTCTTAGGAATTTAATCAAACAGTTTCAAGACAAAAAATAAGACGGCAAATTTTGATAATACCAAGCATCACAGGCGAATCCATAGAGTGTATCAGTGGGTACGGCAATGACATTGCCAGCTCTAAGAGCCTCACAAGCCTCTTCTACGTAAGTCTCAGAGGCTGGAAGAACAACCCCACGTTTATTCTCAACACAAACCCCGTTTTCCCCAGAACTCAAAAGCCATTTTCTTCCGAAAACTTCCTCCCAAAATCGTACAACTTCTCGAGAATGACACAAACCCAATGTTGGTTACGCCTAATAAAGTCACGTAGTTCAGTTCAACATGTAAAATTTTTACCGAAAAATTATGTACATATAGAGCGAGGAAGAGACAGAACTCTGCAGTGGTTAACTGACCGTTTGTGTTGTTAATGTGTTAATGTCCACCCACAGGCACAGATGCCCTAAAGAAAAAACTGATATGTTGCTCGTCTTCAAAACTTCATGTCGTCTTGGCGTTGAAATTTTGATGTCGTTATGTTTTGGCGCGAAACAAAGGCGTTGTTTATCTTGCACCAGTGTTGGAGGGTTATTATGCCTTGAGGGGAAAAAAAATAAAATAAAAAATGAAGACGCATGCCGTTTCTTTTGAGTTGCTTTAACTTCCACAACAACACGCAGTTTTTAGTTCTAACTTTTTTCCGTGATTTGATCCGAAAAACCACATGTTTGTATGAAGTTGGGTAAAAGTATTGTTCATGAAATGAAAGGGTTATTAATGCTAATCATCCTTAAACTTTGGGGTTATTCTTATTTTACTCTTTGAATTTTAAAAATCATCATTTTATTAGCTCAAACTTTCAGATCTTCTCACTTTATCCCTTCTAGCTAATTTATCTTCAAAAGTTACAGAAAAAAACCCACATGAGGCGCACATCAGGATCGTTGAAACTATCTATGATATGATAAAGCGCTTTCTATACATAACATAGTAACATACAAAATTGAAAATCCTCAAATTTTTTTCCCAACTTTCAAAATGAGAGTTTAACTGATAATTTTCACTTAGAACTAACAAGATGTTGTTTTTATCCTTATAGATCACCCACTAACAACTCACATAGGTTTATTTCTATCATTTTTGACAAAAAATCAGAGAGAAGGGGTAAAGTAAGGAGATGTGAAGGTTTGTGAAAGTAAAGTAGATTTTAAAGTTACACCAAATTCTGAGAATATTTTAGGATGGCCGTTTGTATTATTACAATTATAAAGTCATAAGATGACTTTTATCAAAAATATTTCAACAATGAATGTACTAACCGAACATATTGCTCATTTATACTAATTGATCATCTTGTTAAATTACTAATTTATAAGTGGTTTGTAAATGACTTTCACTTTTATTCTAATTTATTCATATAAATTAATTTTATTAGTTAGGTAAACAAGTAATCTATGTGAATATTTATAGGATGAAGCATAAAGGTATGTTATTTTTCTGTCGATGTTGGATACTGTTTTACATTTTAGCATTTAATAGTTTGAAGGTTAATTTTACAAATAATCGTTAAAGTTTATCCTTAATTTCAGTTTAATCCTTAACATTTAAAAAGTGCCATTTTGGTGCATAATCTTTTCATTCGTTCAGTTTTAGTCCTTTAGTTAGTTAGACGTTAACTATTTAATAGAAAACTTTTAAAATATCCTTTTTTAGTCCTTAATCTATTATTTTGTTTACTTTTGATCCCTCTGTTATAGATAAGAGTTATTATGGATTAGAATTTGAAAAATTTAAAGTTAAAAATTAAATATAATATTTTGATACATCTAATTAAAAAACAATTTTATCATATTGTTAGTGTGATGAATTTTAATTTAAAAAATAAAAATTTATAATACTAGTATATAAGTATTCTACTTTACTTTAAAAAAATTAAAGCTCATCTAAAAATAATATGATAAATTCTTCTTTATTTCAGTTTCATAAAATAAAAAACATTGGAGTTTTTTTTTTTTTTTTTTTATCCTTAATAATACATTGTTAATGGAAGGATCAAAAGTGAAACAAAGTAATAGTTCAAGCACCAAAAGTAAAACAAAGTAATAGATTTAGGGCTAAAGTGGGACACTTTAAAAATTTTCTGTTAAATATTGAACACCCAGCTGACGGGAGACCAAAACTAAAAAATAAAAAATAAAAGATTAAGTACAAAAATGTGACTTTTTAAATGTTCGGAACTAAACTGGGACAAAAGGTAAAATTTTAAGACCATTTATGAAATTAACCCTTGTTTTAAATGTTTACACTAAATAGCAAGGTGAACTTGTTTTCGTAGAATACATTATTTTTTCATCTTTTAGATATTGGAAGGATCCGCTCACTACAATTTCTAACACAAGAAAAACTAATTTGGCTTAATCACGTAAACACTACTTTGGTTTTTGCTGAAAAGAGAAAAACCACTTTTTTCTTCCCTTCAAACATACCACTTCCTGGTTATAAAATACCCAAAAAAAAAAAAAAATCTAGCTCCTACATGATATCATTTTCTTCTCTCCACTTGTTCTATTGTGCACCGTCTTCCTCCCTTTTTCCCCTCTCGTGGATCGTTGTTGCATAGCAGCTTGCTCCTTTTTTGCACAATCTAAGCCATTGGATCTAGAATCATCGACATCAAAACCAGCCACAAGAAGCTTTCTGTGACTAGATCATGCCTCCACGTTACCTTCTTTCTCCGGCCTCCTTCCTCCATGCTAGTTTCTCATCACGACTTGAATCTGACAATGGCAATGCAGTGTTTGTTTTTGGAGAGGAATTGTGATATTTAAACGAGGTAAGATTACCTTTTTGCTATGTGCTAATGTTATATGTGGGAGAAGGTGATAGAGATGAATAAGTGGATTATAGAAGTGGTGTAAGGTTTAATTAACGCAGCTAATTTCTTGTGGCTGAAAATATCACCCGCGTGAGGAATTTATATGTACGTATCTACAATGGCGAGCCCGAGGACAATATGACATAAATTCATAATTATGTTATATATGCAGCGTAAATTTCAATATGTAAATTAAATTCAATTAAAATAATTATAATGTTATTTTATAAGGTCTTATGGAAGCATTGGTTAAAACCAATTTTAATTGAAACCACGATACTATGTGAGAGCTTTATGCACTCTAGTACGTGAGATCTTTGCACTGTAGCAACAAAAACTTTTAGTTCTAACTAACGTTACCAAATACCACATTAATTAATAGTTTTGATTTAATTTATGCCCTTAGTTTATTTTTTATTCTTTATCTCGCTCCGACACTATATATCAACTTATATCCTATGCATATATTTTTTTCATCGACATTGGCGCTATTTTTAAGAAAGAGAAGAATGACGTACTTATCCCTCTGTTTTGAAATTTGATTTTAAAAAAACCCACTCTAACAAATCGATCAAAATATTGGTATAGACGGTTTTAAAAGAAAACTAAGCATGGCTTGAAAATATCACTTAGACACGAGTGCGCGTATATGTATACATAATGTGCATATGAACGACAAGTCGTTTTTTGTAAACAAAATAAAAATATATATATGTTTTGCATTTATTCAAAAAAATGACTCATAGATTACCTTAAAACAGCATGTCGTTTTCCTTTATACTTTTCTGACTTTTTATAGTCGTTTCATATTGATTTGAAGCTTCACAAGTTTCTTTCGTCTCAAATTGGTAACGAGCTGCACATGCTTACAAGAGCAAACAAATTCGCCTTGAAGAAAAGAAAGTGAACCATTCACTTGTAATTAATACTCTAATAGATAGACCAATTTTAAATCGTTTATCGAAATGCCATAGTGTTAGGCGAATGTAAAGAAACGTAATCATCTCAAATTGGTCAGATCATACAACCGCGTATGACGACGCCAAACTCATAACATCCTCGTTATCATCATTGTTACGAAAATAAAACGTAGAAACAAAAAACAAAAAACAAAAACATACATAAATTTACACAAAAACAACCATAAATAGAGAAAAAAATTACTTAACTCGAAAAAGATTACAAAACAGTAGTAATTAAGACAGCTAAAAGTCAAAATACTAAACCCTAACACAATACATCATATATATATATATATATGCATAGACAACACCATAATACGTGATATAACCTAATGAGCTTAAAATATCTCATGATAAATCCCATATTTGTTCTTTGACCACAATTATCACACCACGTGCTCTTCGAATCAAGTCAAACTGAATTTAAGTTATCATACTCTAACAATCATCTATTGGTTGTTTTACTTTTTGACCGTAGGAAATTATACGATATTAAGCATAAGATTCCATTTTAAGCTTTCTTCTTAAGCATTTGATTGACAAATTTTCCTGTCACAATAAGAGCCTGTACAATTGGTGTAAAAACATTCAGAGATCCTGGCTAGTGGAAACCCATATTACAAATCACAAATGCTCTCATCTCAATTAAAATAAGTTTTCACAACTGCTTAAAACATAAATGTATTAACCATCAATTCAACTAACTGAACTCCCACTAAAAGTAACTGGATTTCACCTACAATTTGAAGGCCAATATATCCTAATCTGAATATACATTTCCGCGGATCAGTTTTTCCCCGGTCATGGCATCATTTGGGAAGCATGGCTCTGTTCTGACGAAGCTTGCCATCTTCTTTTCCATCTCAAGAACTCAACAATGATGGAAATCCCGCTCATGGAAACACCAAGCCCGGCAAATGTTGCAAGAAGAATACACAAAACTGCTTGCACATGAATCTGAGGACAAAAATAACTCGACATTAAAAAAGAAAAGGCCATGAAATGAATAGGACTTGAATTTATTTATGGGTATCGTGATTCAAAGAAATCCTAACAATCGATCATTTTTTCCAGAACGGATATCATCCATGTAGATTAATCTTTATTTTCAAACCAAGGTCAACGTAAACACCATGCCCAACTAAATTGTAATAAAGATGATATAGAACTTGGATTAGTTTCAGTAAATTGAGAGGAAGAACATCATTCGGATTTCATTAACACCACAAATAAAACTTATTTTGAGTTAAGACCATTCGTATAATACGAATCTGCCATGCATAAAAAAAAGGATCAGAGGGCAAATTGAGGTCAAATCTGCCCACGGAAAAGTAGTAACTAACTACTTAAGTTATTGTTTCTTTTTGCAAATACCGGCAAATATTTGAGCGTCCAATAAACAAGAACACACAGTAAAGAGGTATGCATCTTACCAAGGTGTAAAATATATGAGCAAAAAGAACCACCAGAGCAAATTGAATCGATGCATAAACCCAGACAAATCTTCTCTTCACTGAACATAAAAGGCAAAAGGTTAGGTAACTAAATACAAAATCTCCCAGAATTATATCATCATCTAGAGCTGTACAAAAACAGAAGTCATTCACAGCAAGAGACAAGGTAATATGTATCTAGCTATTTATATTATGCAATTCGTGACTAATCCTAGATGCTATTTGTGTTGGTCGAGTGTTTTTCAATTAGATATGGAGTGGTTTTTAACCAAAGTGTGCCACCATTGATCATATAATATTTCCCTTTCGCCTTCCGAAATTACCCATGTTAAGTGTTTCAAAGGTTCTTTGCAGGCATACCCATGGCCGATGCAGTCATTGATGAGAGGAGACCCAGTACACAAGAGAATGGAAGAGATATGGCAATTGCTCCGGTACCCATTTTACCCACCTGTACACAGTAGATAACTACATATCATTGTGACCAAGGACATACAAAAATAGAAATGATAGAACAATAAAAGTGAAATCTGATGTTTACCAGCAACTGCTCAAGAAAACAAAAATAGGCAAGCATGCTAACAATGACAAGCACAGGCACTTCCTGCCAAACCCTAAAAAAGTTCGGAGTTAAATAAAAAGAATTAGTGCACATTTTTTAGACTTAGAAAAAAAGATAAACAGACAAAAATGTGGAAAGAAGAAAAGAACACCAGAACGGTTCCCTGTAGTATTTTTTGTTTCCATATTACGTAAAACACAAAGTAATTATCTATAAACACACAAACATTCATTGAAGCATTAAAACTATTATGACAATGTGGTTATATATAGCATAAAAGGATGCCGACGCTTGACAGACAAAACGGTCCATTGGTGCACAATACAAATCGGAGTTTGAAGAAGGAACAACTAAAAGACCACCAAGCTAGTGGGCAAAGTCAGGAACTCTCTTCGGGACTCCAACAAACTAAAGTCGATAAACTAAATCTTCATATATGCACAGGGATATCATCCCAACCATGAACGACTTTGGAAAAAGTCTAGCAGCATAAAATCCTCTCTTTTACAAGTTCGCAGCAATGAGAAGCAATAGAAAACAACATCTACTTTTTTTTTCAGGCACAACCACGCATGGATACAAATATATGAGTCTGCATTTACTTGCCTGAATCCACTAGCATCTACCATCTGAGATCTACCAGCTCCAGTGTTTTGAGTTTGGACACTTTGGATTCGTAAAAGGGTGACAGATAGGTTCTGAACCTCTTGCTTGCAAACATCGCAGGTCTTGTTACCTTTGATGCTGAACCATTTTACAGCACATTCTTCGTGGGCAAGAGCAAGTTCTCCTTTGCAGCTGCACTCCATCTTAAGAGTCTCACCCCCTTCACATAGTTCAACCATACAAATTCTACATACGGCCTCTTCTTCAGGTATGTCTTCACCGTCAGCATCGTCATCTTCTAAACCAACCATAAAATTAGCATAGGGTGTAAGATGGCAATCGCAAACAATAGATTTCAGGAACTCAGAAGAGTGAGACTTTAAAAACAAATAAATTTGAAGTAAGAGCAAATAGATGAGTCAATCATTATTGGAGTAAATCAGATTTAAAGCCCTATTTATATTCCTCCATCCTTCACCATTTTTAATAGCTAAAGAAAACATTAAGAAAAAGTTTTTACATAGTGCATTATACTTGCTTATAGAGGTGTGGCACATTGCGAAGAAGTTAAAAATCAAAGTGGGCGTTTAGGCAATGATTAAATCCCAGCAGGACTTAAAAATTATGGTCAAAACAAGGAAAATTGTACATCAAGTAATGTTTGAAATGGGAAAAGCGAGAAAAAAAGTGATGCACATAAAATATTTGAAAAATTAGAACTACCAGCATCAACTGTTGGTGAGGCAATTGATATCACGTCCCCTTCTTTCACTCGAGGAGTGGAGGGAATTACACGAAAAAACGAATCCATCCTCCTTATGCTTTTTTCTTTACTGTTGACAGGGACTGAAAGTGAACGAGCGATATTCCGATTCTGATCTCCTTTTCTCTGAAAGGAAACAAAAACTGAAAATTAATAGGATATGTAGACATCCTTCTCTAGAAGCTTTGCATCCTCATTGGCAAAGTTCCATGAAATGCACGTCCAAAAGAAAAGTTAAAATCTGATGCACTTGGGCATCAATAGTTGAACAAGTTCAAGGATCTATACCATGAATGTTCACCAGCATATACCATTAGAAAGGCAGTTGTTATTCTTGGGGGAATAATAACCAGCAAAACTTACAACTCGGTTTGGGGTGCCACCGACACTTCCACCAGATGTAGATTCTGGGTTTGAATCCATAATTTGAGTTACAGGTAGAGATGATGTTCTGTTTATCCTAGGCGTGAATAGCTTTGTAAAGGACAATGACCTTGCCATTGCAGGCTTCTCTCGAGGTCCTGTAGCAGATCCCTCTGAAACTAAGTTTTCAGCCTTCTCAATATCTGAAGAAGTTCGAGACTTGAAGCTGAGTTTTGGGAATAGGCCTTTTATAGATGATTTGGCCCTGGAGGAAGAGGGCCCTGGAGATCCATTGCTCCTTGTAGTGGAAGAATCGGGTGTCAGGAGAAAATTTACTTTCTTTGGGGTAGGACTAGGTGTTGTTGATGGCATCTTCATTCCAACAAAATCCGGCGAGCACACATCTGATCGTCTTGAGGGTATCTCCAGGAAGAGGTTTTCCCGCTTCCAGGGATGAACTTCTTGTGTTTCTTCGGTTATGTTCATCGACCGTTCAGCCTGAAAAAGAATGAGGATACGCCCATTGAGCTAAGAATACATGAAAAACAAACCTTTCAAGAGTCTCATGACTCATACTAAATACAGGAAACTACTACTAGGTCAAGCAAAATAGAATCTCTTCTCTAATCTATTAGCAATAAAAAACATACTGCTTCAAGCGCTAGCTGGAGAGTGGAGGCCAAGAATCTAAATTCACAACAAACTAATACACGTAAAAACATCAACATTGGTGATTTCTGGTGTATTCATCAGTTTTTCTATACCATTTGATTATATTCTTGATTAGAGAAGACGTTTCGGATAGGTTCAACAAAAATTTATCAGGGAAGCCCCTAGCAAATTGAGTCAAGTAATTTTTTTTTTCCCTTCGATGTCAAAGGAGGTTAAAAATTGAAATGGACTAGACTGTGGAAGTTCTAACAACAAAGACCGTCATCAAATAAGGTAAACTGTAAAGATGGCCTTACATAAGGCTGAACGGTGAAAAATGCATCCAAGTGCCCACCCAAGCTAGATGAGATTAACCCTTAAGTTTAGTTGAATGGTAGATGTTCTGATTGGTTAAAATCAAATATAAGGTGTGTGTATATATATATGTATATATAATTCCCTGGTAACCTGATATCTTGTCTGCGTGCAAATTTTAATATATTGAAGAACTAAGCATATAGTAGTATATACATTAGGATCCAAAACCGCAGAAGATTCAATTTTTTGAACAAAGTTTGCAGCCTATTTCTCATAACCGGTTTTAGGAATTCACAAGTTTAAAACTGATGACTAGCTATTAATTAATTGCACTATTGTTTGGATAAGTGGCCGCTAAAAGATGTAAAGGAACAACTATACATGTATAAATATAACTTAAATTAAAAAGGTAAAATAATAAAGTAAACAAATGAAATTAAAAAAAATAACGCTAAAATACACGATTACCCATTTTAAATAATAGATATAGGAAAAGAAACGTATAGAGGCCCATAAATTAGACCTCAAAGAAGCACTTTGAGTTTTAGAAGACTTGTATGGAATTCCGTAAAGCATGGAAGTAAAATAAGCATGATAAAAAATAATACGAAAATGAAAACAAAAAATAAATTAAAGAGAGATAAACAGTACCTAAGAGAGAAGAAAAATCAGAATAGAAATGGAAGATATAACATGGAAGCAAGAAAATCAAATACCCTGTGATTGTAGTGTGGAAGAGAAGCGGAACTTTGTTCGGATGAGCGCTGCTGATACCGCTGTTCAGCTGGTCCATGATTTTCGTGATGATCGTTTCCCATTTCTTCGAATCTAAAGCCAATTTCAAAGAAAAACTCTCAACATGAGAGACAGAGGGATGGGAGAGTTAGCTTGAGAAGAGGAGAAGTGAAGGTGAAGAAGAAGATTTGTTGAAGATAGAGAGAGCAGTGAAAAAGGAGAAGTGAAATAGGAGATGTTGGTGTGAGAAGAGAGAGAGAGTGTGTGTGATTTATGGCAAAAGGTAGTGGTGGGAATCTGGCCTACCGCCAAACCCCCACTCCAACCCCACACAGACGAGACACTCACCACTCTCTCTCTCTCTCTCTCTCTACACTCGCAGAGTGCGCGCCAGTCTTCTCTTCTCCAGTTATGCTGACTCGTGCTTTCATGCACCTTTTTTTATTTTTCGACATCTCTCTCTTTGTTTATTTCTTTTTCTTTTTCTTTTTCACTTTTTTGTTTTGATGAATTTCTTATTGTTAATCCCTTCTTGTAATTATTAATTAGTGTCTCTTATCTCGAGGAACCTTTACAACTAATAAAGAGAACCATCCATTTGCCATTTTCGTAGTATTTACTTTTTATTAATACGTAGAATTGGAAACTATGTGTACTTTATTGGAAAGAACAATCTTGTGTTAATGTAAAGTACAGGTGTAAAATGATTCTTTTTTTTATAATTTTATTATTTAAATAACAAATTTATTTTACGGATAAAGTATAAATATTTTAACCATTAATTAATTTTTTAATATTTTTATATACAACCGAAAATAATTTTGTATCGCATAATATTTTTTATGCAATTACAAATTAAACCGTTAAAACCCTAATCTGATGGTTAAAATATTGTATTATATCGATGAGATAAAATTGTCTTTTTTACTATAAAAATTTTAGTAATAATAATTTTAACAAATGCATAACATTAATCTAGGTTAGATAAATTCTTTATTTATGCATTTACAAATATGGAGAACTTTGCTAGAGGGCATAAAAACAATACCTTATCATTGTTCCGATAGACTTTTGAATATTAAAGATTTTTTTCCACATAGTTTTTTAATGCATAATAACTTTTTATAGGGATTTTGAATGCATAATATTAGTAAACTATTTAAATTAATCTTGACTGATGAAAGCTATATTTATTATTTGTTCGACCTGTCTTTTTAGATCATAACTAAGCATTTTTTTTAATTCATTTTAAGTTTTGTTTAAAGTCTAAAAATACGCACATTTTTTCTTTAAAAAAACTAAAATCATAATTATACCTTAAGTTTAAAATAGTACAATCCATTTAATTATAGTCATATTACAAAAGTTTTATTATATTTGCTTAATTAACATTTCATAACATATCTTGTTTGATTTTTTTTTTTTCAATATTACGTATTTATCATAACCAAATATGTATACATGTGCATAATGAAAGCTTTACTACAACGGTATCCATACCTTATCCACACAATTGTCCATCCTCCATGCCTAACTCCAGATTGGTACTATCCTGGCCTCTTAGCTAAATTCCCTATAGCATAAACAACTAAGTGAGTTATTGCTCAGTAAGTCAAAATATAGCCCAAGATGATATTCTTTACTAACTTTTAATCCAATTATGTTCATTTATAAACTTTCATTATGACTTATACTTAACCTAACTAGGGTCTAAGTGTCTGTACCAAATACGCATAATAGTCATTGTAACACTAATATCGTATCGTTTCTTGGAACTCGCATTGCGTCGAGAGGTTAGTACAACACTTCTTTATGTACTTTGATGTATCATTCACCCATTCTTTATATTATGGGGTCATATCATGTATGATGCTTAACTAATTTAAATTGAGTATACTATCAAAGTAATATTTTTTTTGTATGATAATCCTTCGGAGAAATTATTACTATCCACACTGTTGGTGAGATTTGGAACTTACTAGTTAATTATTCTGTGCTTAAATGAAATTTTTCCTGTCCTCTTTTTGGAATCGTCTTCGTGTTTTGTTAGGAAAATTTTTCGTTATCAGCAATCTTTCTTAATATTGCAATCTATTCGATAGCTAAACATAAATACTAACTACCAACTTTGGTTATTAGCGGGTTTTTAAAAACTTAGGCACAATGAAATTTATTTGCTTATCTACAAACGCCTTCTCGTTACCCTCGAAGCTAGGGCAAAATTTTCTACTATGGCCTATTTTTTTCTATTTTAAACGTTTTGGAGTCTACTCAGCCTTTTTTTTTTTTGTTGCAGAAAAATAACATTTTTGCCCTTAATGGGTCTTAAAACTTTTCAAGCTTGCATTTGTTATTCAAACTCATTGAGTTTGAGACGGCGAAGCCCGTTTTGTAGTAAACTCATTCTGACCAAACTTTGTGATTTTATTCCCATTTTATGAAAATTTGATGATTTTGCCCCCAGGATCAAAATCGACCTTATTAAATTATTGGATTCAAATAGTTTTTTCCAAATGAGGTATGAACTCCCTAAGTTTCAGAATCTACTACTTAAAAAAAATACTTTCTTATCTTTTCTTTCTTTTTTTACTAAAAAATTTTATGGTTTAAAACTTAAAAAAATCATAACTCATAAGTTGAGCAGAATTTTCGCCAATTGTCTGTGATCTTTAACTGTTTCAAAAAGTTCTGCAACTTTCATGTCTTTTTTTTTTAAATTCAGATTGTACCAGGATGTTTGAGGTCATTTTTCAAATCTTCCCTTTGAATAAAAACTTTTCAATTTTACCATCAAAATATTCAAACTTTTGTTCATTAAAGTTGCTGCTTCTACTATGTTGGGCAGAACCAACATGTTCCCAAAAAAACTCAACGACCTCTAACTCATTTTGTTATTTGATAAATCTTGAAAGAAAATTTTGAGGGAGTGTGTTAGGAGCTTTGGGTGAGTTAGAAGAAGAAAGAGAGTTTTTTTTTTTTTTTGCCACTTTTTATTTAAAAGGCTTTCTTTTTGGGGTACTTTTGAATTTTTCACAACTTTAGGGGCAAAAAGTGAATTAAATTTTTTTGTCTTCCCACCCCATAGCTGTCGTGTGTCTCCCTTGAATGGGTGGCAAATTTTCAACCTTTTATATCAAAGTAAGTGGGTTCCACAATCTTTTTATACAGTGTATATTTACACTACATTGTATTTATTTTATACTGTTAGTGTAGAAATTTGTATAGGTATTATTTTTGACAGTCTAAAATTACAATGATTGACTTTTTCTCATACTAACTACCCCCAACATAATATTTTATATATATGTATTTGTACTTTATCAATACCATATTACTATACTGTGTACTCTTTTTACTAATGTGTGTCTTTTACATTGTATTCATCAACTGATGAATTGTAGACACATAAATACTTTTACCAATTTTGTTGACAGGCAACTAACTATTTTTATACTGCTTAGACTATGGTATGATTATTTACTTTAATTAACATTTCTTTCTCCTTACTAATTTATACCATAAAATTTATAATTGTTGTGATATAAATTTCATCTTGAGAGTATTTTATAAATTTTTAAGTGATCATACACACAAAATCTGCATATTAAAATACTCTAAATTGCACAGAATTCACATACACAATCCTCACTAATATTATCCATATATATTTCACTTTATTGTAATTTCACAAAAATCTGATTTTTTGATTAAAATTCATTATTTAAATTTAAATAAAATTTAGATTTAAATAAATAAAATTTCCCAAACATTAAATTATCAATCCAAACAATGCCATAAAATATTTCACTTAATATTGTTTTTGTTTAAAGAAATTGTGTAACTAACGAGATTTACATAAAATATTTCACTTAATATTGTTTTTGTTTAAAGAAATTGTGTAACTAACGAGCGTTACAAGCCGTTAAAGTTATCACTTTATTCCATACCATCATATTTGGGAAGCGTGATCAAGTAATAAGACTGTTGTTTAGT
>CAMOHE010028230.1:26257-37584 GCA_946598075.1 Artocarpus hirsutus | reverse complement strand
TAGGTACACGTCATAGTAGATTAACAAAGTACTCAAAATAGCTCAAGTGTAAAATGATCTTGTAAATACAAATTAATATTTGATTATACAACAATTATTGTATGTAATTAGGGCCTTGATGTAATGGATAACATATGGGACTTGCCATCCCGTAAGAAATTGAAATTGCAGGAGAATTTTTTTTTTGGAAAATACCAAATTTTCACGACGATTTTTGTGAAAAACTGTCGTGGAAGGCTAGGCTTCCACGACGGTTTTTTACTAAAAACGTCGTGGAAGACTAAGCTTCCACGACGGTTTTTGTTGAAAACCGTCGTGGAAGATGAGCCTTCCACGATGGTTTTGATGAAAAACCGTCGTGGAAGGCTGAGCTTCCACGACGGTTTTTTACCAAAACCGTCGTGGAAAATAATAATTCCACTGACCTCGCGCGCCAATTATTCTATTACACGACGGTAAAAAACCGTTGTGAAAAGTCGATCTTATTCCACGATAGTTTTTAACCATCGTGAAATTTTTGTACTAGTGATATTAACCGTCGTATAATCCACATTTTGTACTAGTGATATTAACCTATCACGTGCTTAATATTTGCATGCATATTTTAGAGTGATGCAATTTTGGAAAGTTCATTGATTAAACCAATCCACCACTCTTTTGGTAGAATTCATACTATGGCCCACAGGAACTAGGCCCTATATTAATAATACCATAGCCGTGCCACAACAATGAAAACGTCTAACTTTTTCATTTTCTTCATCTCAGACAAATTATTAGTGCCAATAATTTAGAGATGCAGATTATATACGCATGAGTAACTCAGTGGGACAAGGGCCAAGAGTACTACTTGCCTTTTTTCTACATTTTTTTCCCCTAAAATCTATTGTTTATAAAATACAGTGTTCTTCTAATATCAAGACATGTGTAAGCACGGCAAAGCAAATGGTTTTAGTATTGCCTTTTTTTTTTTTCATTGTAAATGTAAATCTTGTGCCATTTATTGCTTCATAACTTTACTAAGCTATTGACACGCAATCATTTATTGTTTTTGTTCCTCTTTTTACTTAAAAAAAATGGAAAAAAAAGGATATCAACTACGTTTAAGAGAGGCCAAATTATTAGGCCAAACGGGATAAAGATAAGGTGCGGTGGGATTGAGTTTGAATCGATTCTACATTGTGTTAAACATTATTAAAGATATCTAATTATTAGGCCAAACCGGATAAGATAGGATGAGGTGAGGATTGAGTTTGAGAGAGCACGGATTCGATCTTTCATTGCCACCAAATCATTAGGCCAAACGGTATAAGATAAGGTGCAGTGGGATTGAGTTTGAGAGGGTACGGATTCGATCCTGCATTGTGTAAAAAATTACGCTTAAAGATACCAAGTTATTAGGCCAAACCGGATAAGACAAGGTAAGATGGGGATTGAGTTTGAGAGAGCACGGATTCGATCCTACATTGCATAAGAAATTATATTTAAATATGCCAAATCATTAGCTAAACTGGATAAGAGGGAGAGACAGGGATTGAGTTTGAGAAGGTGTAGATTTGATCCTGCAGTGAATAATAAACCATTCAATTAATAGAAAGGCAGGTGGCATCTTCTATGTCTTTTAGTTTAATGTTAGAAGTATATAATTTAGCTGCACCAACATACCGAACCAAAATTTCCTAATACATACATTGAAGTAAAAACCTGTTATTTATCTACATCTTCTATGTCTGTTTATCTCAATTGGCATACAATATTGTTTTTTCCCCTTAAAAAGCATTATTTTATTTTATTTTTGTGAGATGATAAATTAACAACCAACAACAAACTAATCAATAAGAGAGTAATGATAGACACAACAAATTGCTACTAAATACGATCTTATTACATGTTAATTCTATGAATTGAAAAATAACAAATTGATCCTGATATTATATGCTGCTAAATTGACTTACCGTTTAAAGTATTCTTTTATATATATATATATATATATATATATATATATATACTTTATATATTCTTCAAAAATACGTTTGCGTATGCAATAATGTAGGACCTAATCGTTATTGTTACTTTACTTGTATGAATGTCAAGAATAATTAAGATGTTTGCGGTAGTTGCTTCAACAGTTAGGCTTTATTGTCTATTTTGTATTTGTGATTGTTGTTGTTGGATTTGGGAAAATTTAGTTTTTTACCTTTACATCATTTTTTTTTTATCTAACTTTAGCAACTTAAACAATCTTTTATTTATTACATTTTTTTCCCCTAAAGCGAGCCAAGATACATTTGCTATATGCATACAACACAATACATTTTATGGTTATTTATTATTTCTACTCTATATTTTATGCGTATAAAAATATATATCGTGCATTTTTTTTATTGTCTTAACGTCTAAAATATTGCTATATCATATACTAGGAGCTAGTTATGCTTCATTTTTAATTAAAAATAATTAGAGAAAGAGTTTTTTCGTCAATATTTTAAAAATCGAGTGAGTAACTGTTACGTTTTGAAATCTGAATCACATATTATTATAAGGGCTATAGTAGAAGGAGAGATTTTGTAATTAATACTCAATTATATTATTTCAATAACCATAAAATGGTAGATTCATAATATTATGAAATTGGAGACCTATCTTTCAGAAACATTTACAATATTTTCAAATATTGGAGTGATACCTAAGGGAGCCTATTGACGTTAATATTTTGTGTGATTATTTTTGTAATTTTCACGTTAATCGGCCACAATCCGCCAGAATATTTCGTGGGCCGAAAGGGTGAAATCTAAGTCCATATCTTCAGCCCAAACGGTAAAATCCCAAGTCCAATAACAAAAGGCTAGTCGTCATCGTTTCGCGCCAAAATAACGAACACCCGCCATTTCGCATCCTTCAGACGATTATGAAGGGTTAAACTTGAATCTAAGAGAGAGAAAGAAATGGTGGACGAGCAGCCAGTAGAATCCGGTCGGCGGCGGAGCAGAGGAGCTGAGGTGCCGGAGCCCTAGAACGCCTGAAGGCTCTCCGCAGTGGCGGCCTCCGATCCGAGGTCGGATGGTTTCAGGTCAAGATGGAGAATCCGATCTACGACGTGGTCGACAAGGATGAGTACGAATCCCTGGTGGCCAAGCGCAGGGAGGAAACCCGGGGATTCATCATCGACGACGATGGTCTAGGGTACAGCGACGAGGACGAGGAAGAGGACTGGTCCAGAGTCTCCTCCGACGAATCCGACGGCGAATTGGAGAGGCCGAAGAGGAAGAAGGTCGAGAAGAAGGAAGCTCTCTAGAAGAAGCCCTCCGCTGCTACCGCTTCACTCTCCGCCGCCGCCATGATGGAGAAGCAGAGGCTCTCGTCGATGTTCACCTCGGACGAGAAAGGCATTGGTGGTTTGTCCTCTGACAGCATAGTGGATGACGTCATTGCCGAGTTTGCGCCAGATGAGGCAGATAGAGATACGCGTAGAAGGGCACAGAATGGTTCGGTGACCGGAGCGAGGGTTTTTCCCCAAATTGCGAGTGTTAAGAGCGAGAAAATTTCATTTGGTGGTCTTGAACTCCCTAAGGTTGTGACGGATTCTCCTTCCGAACCGAACAAGGCTGTTTCAAATGGTGAGTCTGTATTGAACTATTGTCGAGATTTTGAAGAAATTTAGGAAAGAGTCAATCTGGATGAGGAAATGGGTCGAGTCCCCTCATCCCAATCCCCTGATTCTACAGGCAAGAGAGCTGTGATTGAGGAGAAAGCGACGAATTCCGTTGAGGCTAGAGTGGAGCCAGTGGTGAAGAAGGAGGAGGCTTTTACTCTGAATGCGAAGATTAGTAAAGAGGAAAAAGACGCGGCTTTCACTGCTACTGCAGGATGGAAGGCAGCCAGATATGGAGGGTCCGGGGATAGTGGAAATAGTGTAGAGGTTGTCAATAATGGTTCAAACAGTGAAGAAGTTTCAGATTTTGATTTGGATTCAGATGGGTCACTGCCTTTCTACATACTTGATGCTCATGAAGAGTTTTATGGTCCTAATATGGGAAACCTCTATCTATTTGGGAAGGTAACAAAACGATCTGATATTGTGGCTAATTTTATTTGGCATTTCTGCATAATGTACACATAGTTTTGAATGTGATTGGAAAGGAGAGCTTTGGTTAGGAAATAGCAACTATTTTAGTCCCTTTATTATTATCATTATAATTATTTTTTTTCCTGAACTCTTTGCTTCTGGCTTTCATAGCTCTGTAGCGTTTGCTTACAGTTATCATCATGGTCTTTCATGTATGCTTCTCATTTTTAGAAACATCAATTTACAAAAAAGCAAACTTGAGGCTTAGGTCTTAACATTCCTTGATGCTAAATTTTTATAATTGGTTTGTCTACTTTTACGCTCTGAGAGCAGACGTTATAGATAAGAATAATTTGAGAACCGTCCCCAACTTATTGGTTCATATAACAGCGACCTGTTTGCCATTCTACTATTAGAGCCAAATTTTATCTAAAAGAATTTTCTTTGGCATTATATGCTGCTTCATTGTTTCTTGTATTAGTTATATGTAAATCCTGATGGAACAAATAACCTTGACCAAAAGAGTAACTTTTGCTGCAATATAGGTCAAGGCAGGAACTGTATATCACAGTTGCTGTGTGGTGGTCAAGAACATGCAGAGATGTGTCTATGCTATTCCAAACAGGTCTGTGTTTGATGCTGACGAACTGGTGAAGCTTGAAAAGGATGCTGAAGAGTCTTGAATTTCACCCGCAGACTTTCGTAAAAAGCTGCAAGTAAGTTAATAAGCTAGTATTTTTCTTCTTTTTGGTTTTATTCTTCTTTTTAAACGCTATCGACGCTTTCTTATTTCCAAATCTTGGGACATCGCTGCAGGATTAAAGAATGACATGGCAAAACAGTTGTTAGATCTAAATGTTTCAACTTTTAGTATGGCTCCGGTTGAGGTTTGTGGATATTTTCATCAGCGTTATTCTTATTTGTTGATTCCCCTCCAGCAGTTTTTTGTTGCCCATTTTGTTCTTTAATTCTCAGTCCCTCCTCTTCTGTACCCCTTTGTTGCTTATTTGTCGTATCACTTATCCCAGAGGAAATATGCACTTGAGTGGTCTGACATACCAGCAGGCGAGAATTATGTACTCAAGATCAATTATCTATTTAAGGTACATCAGTTAGCCCGTGAATCAAACAATTTAGTTATTGTCAAATATTGAAAGCACGTTCTAAAACCATCAGATGTTAACTCTGCTATATATTCTTTTTCCTGAATATTAAAAGCTTCAGAAGCCATCTTTCTTGAAAATTTCTTGAAGCTTTGAAGTCTATATGACTTTGATTGGTTTCAAAAGTTTATTGAAATCTATTTTTCACTAGTTAATTGTGGTTCCACTTTTGCAGGATCCACCCCTTCCATCAGATCTGAAAGGGGAAACTTTCTGTGCTCTTTTAGGAACTCATTGCTGGTAGTTGAAAAATAAATTCAGTCTGCATTTCCATTGTTTCATGTGTAACTTCATATGTTGAATTTATTCACTATGGCGGATTTCTTATAAAAGTCTTTATGGAAAGAAGAAGAGAACCTGACATATTGCAATATGCAGCGCTTTGGAAAAATTTTCTTGTTAAAAGGAAGATAAAGGGACCATCTTGGCTATCAATTGCAAAATTTTCTATCTGTCCATCTCCACAGAGGGTGAGGTTTTGAAGTCCATGCAGTTTATTTTCATTGAAGTAATGCTTGCGGGAGTCTTATTTTTATCATATACTCAATATCGCCTTTCACACTATGGTTGTACTCTTCGCAGGTCAGCTGGTGCAAATTTGAGGTTATTGTTGATTCTCCCAAAGACATAGGAGTCCTGACTTCATCAAAGACATCTGTGGAGATTCCTCCAGTGGTTTTTACAGCCATAAATTTGAAAACCATTATCAATGCAAAGCAAAATGTCAATGAAATTGTCTCTGCATCTGTTATCTGCTGCCACAAAGCCAAGGTGTGTATACTCCGTTGCTCAATTGAATTCAATTTGATTGTTGACATTGTAGGATATATTAACAATTTATGTAGAATACACGCAAATTATTCTATTTCTATTTTTTCTTCTCTAAAGTAGTCATAGCAGGGAGCAGTATTATTTGTTTAAATATTATATAGCTTCCAAACGTTGTTAAAACATCCATTATAGCTCGCATAAATTTTGATATACTGCTTTATGCATGAGAAGTCGGTCTTTGCATCACGGAGATATACATGAGCACATATTTGTAGTTTGAAATTATATTTGAATTTTATTGAACTAAGGCTGCATCACTTTGTGCCGAACTACAGAACATGCAGATTTGATATTTCTAAGTATCTTACCGTGCATAATGTCTGCCCTTTCAGATTGATACTCCATTGTTGGCATCAGAATGGAAGCAACCGGGTATGCTTAGTCATTTTACTGTTGTCTGTAAGCTTGATGGAGGAATATTTCCAATGGGATTCACTAAAGAGGCTACAGAACGAAACTCAAAGGCTGGATTCAATGTGTTCAGCTTTGAAAGCAGGTAAAGTTTAAATTTCCCATCATATTTAACGAAATTTTCTCTGGATTCTCCGTGAAGTTGCAATTATGTGCACAGATAAATTGTCCCTTTTATTGAAGTGTGCTTAACTTTTCTTTTTTCTGGCAGTGAAAGGGCTTTGTTGAAACGTTTAATGATTGAACTACACAAGTTGGATAGTGATATTCTTGTTGGACATAATATATCCGGGTTTGATTTGGGCATTCTTCTTCACCGAGCTCAGGTGGGAAAACTTTAAACTGATTTATTTCTTTTAGTTTTCTATCCTTTATGTGTACTTTTGAAATAGTGAGATACCGAACGAAGAAATATGGATGGACATATAATTTTTGTTGGCTTTAATAACAGTTATACAATCTTCTTGTTGCAATAAACTGCCTAGAACACAGTCTTTAAATAACCAGTTTCACATTGGCCTGCATAGATTTTGGGTTTTTTATATGTTTGTCAATCAGAACAATAAAACATTATGCCTTTTCCATTATATCTAATTTGCTTGTTTTCTTTTTTTTCCCCCTAAGATGCAAATTTTGTCCTTTTTTTTGGTTAGATGCATTTAGCAGCTACTTAAATTCTCAAATCTCATGTCTCATTATCGTATGTGTGCCCAGAACTAGTTGTGGTTTTCTTTGTAATCCAGTTCAAGCTTAATCATTCTCAATGTTGTAAAAATTGAGAAACTTTACTACCTAATTATAATTACTTACTTGAACAACTGTGTTTTTTAAGTTGTTTGGTGTTAAGTTGTAGTTAGGAGTTGTGCTTTAATAAGTAGTCCCTGTATATATGGTTATACCTTCTGATTAATGAAAAATACAGAGAAAAATGTAATTTTACCTTTACTCTATGTCCATAATTAGCTGCCATTTTTCCTAAAATGCTCAAATGCTTTAATTTTGCAGGTTTGTAGAGTACCAAGTAGCATGTGGTCTAAAATAGGTCGCCTCAAGCATTCTGTGATGCCTAAGCTTTTGAAAGGAAATACCATTTTTGGTTCTGGAGCAAGTCCAGGGATCATGTCTTGCATTGCTGGTCGGCTGTTGTGTGATACATACTTGTGCTCCCGTGACCTACTGAAAGAGGTTTGGTGCTTATTTAAGAGATATCAAAGTGCAGAAGTGTTGGTCTGGTTTAGTTTCTCATATGCAACTTTGTTCTTCTAGGTTAGCTATTCCTTGACGCAACTCTCCAAGACCCAGCTGAACAAAGAAAGACAGGAGACAACTCCACAGGATATTCCAAGCATGTTCCAAAAGTTGGAATTGCTCATGGAACTCGTACGTTCTGCAGCTTACTTTAATAGTTCTAGTTAATTACTGTTTCTAGTTTCAAGTGAAATGTGTTTTTAGAGTTGAACCGAAGAAGTTTAATTTCACAGTATGCTTTGAAAAGTTATTTTACTGCTTTATGCTGGTGCATAATTATAATGGCATTTATGATGCGCTTAGATTGAATATGGTGAGACGGATGCCTGGTTGTCCATGGAACTCATGTTTCATTTGAGTGTTCTTCCCCTCACACGTCAGCTGACTAATATAAGTGGTAATTTGTGCGGAAAAACTTTACAAGTATAAGCTATTTTCTTTCTAATTTCTTACCCAAGTCTGATGATGCACGTGACCTTCAAAGTATAATATGCATCTACCCTATGCCTTTCAGGGTGCAAGGGCCCAGAGAGTGGAATATCTTTTATTGCATGCTTTCCATGCAAAGAAATATATCGTTCCAGACAAGATTTCTTCTCACGTGAAAGAAACAAAACTGACAAAATGGAGAATGAACAATGGGGCTCAAGACAGAAATGCTGATGAGCTAGATATAGATGAAGCAAATTGGGATAATGACGCTTCACATGATGATTGTAAAAAGGGAAAGAAGGGACCTGCCTATGCGTGTGGATTAGTCCTGGAGCCAAAGAGAGGTTTATATGACAAGTACATATTACTTTTGGACTTCAATAGTCTTTACCCTTCTATTATTCAGGTTGGTATAATCGATCTCTTACCTATGCTTCTACATTCACTACTGCTATTTTTGAGCTTAGTGCGTCGACTTTATAGGAATACAATATATGCTTCACAACGGTGGAAAGATCTCCCGAAGGAGTAGTTTCCCGTTTACTATCCAGTAGAACACCAGGAGTTCTACCTGAGGTATAATATCCTTTGGATGAAATTGTCATGCCTCTTTTTTATGTTCCTGATAATTGGATCTTTACACAACTGTCTTTTGTTAAGTCTGTGGGTTACACTTCAAGAATGACGGACTTATTCCATATTTGTATGGACTTGTCTTCCATGTGTTTTTGCTTCCGCTGCCTTATTATTATTATTATTATGGAAAATGGTTCCCTGAAGTATTTTTCCATATTATTTTGTAGCTGCTGAAGAATCTGGTTGAAAGAAGGAGAATGGTCAAGTTATGGATGAAGACAGCATCTGGAATCAAGGTCCAACAATTTGACTTTCAACGGCAAGCATTGAAGCTTACAGCCAACAGGTTAGTGGTTTTCTTCATTCTGTTTGCTTTTTATTTACTTGTTTGCGTTTAATTTGCTGTTCTCACTTTGATTCTTTTTTTGTGATCCCAAAATATTTATTTGATTGTGTGACTTTATGTCTTTGTGCTCAGTATGTGTGGATGCCTGGGATTTTCTAACTCAAGATTTTATGCTAAGCCACTGGTAGAACTTATTACTCTCCAGGTATAAAATATGTTTTAACTTACAAGAAACATAATTTTATGTGTTGGTGTCTTGTAAAAAGATATTGTAATGCTTCTACCAAGTGTTCAGCTAGTTACACTATTGTTGTGCAGGGAAGGGAGATTCTTCAAAGCACTGTTGATCTTGTTAGGAACAATGTGAACTTAGAGGTCATTTCTTGTATATCACGAATTTGAAGTTCAATCGGCTTGTTATATACTTTGTATTGTTCAATATTTAAAAATGCAACATGTATGCGCAGGTAATCTATGGTAGTGGACTAGACGATATAACAAAAGCAAAAGCTATCGCTAGAAAAGTCATCCAAGAGGTAAAGGCCATGGTCAGAAACTAATTTGGAGAAATTTCATCTTTTTGTATGGCTCATTTTTTTATGTTAGGCCTATTTTGTTTCTGGAGTTCCTTTTTTAATGAATATATATTTCTGTTTATTTTTGTGTTCAATATAAGAACGGAGTTTCTCGATTAGTAAGTGGAAAGAGTTTAAAATCTAGTATATTAATACTTTTAACTTTTGCACATATGATAACATTTTCTTTCAAAATAAGTTACATTAATTTGTTTAAAAAATTCAAAGCAATTAATTTCTTTTAATCTGCATTTTTTTTTTTTTACTAGAATGATAGATGCTTTAGCTCCATCTTGGCAGTATGTGCATCATACTTATACTTTTTTGTCTTCTTTTTCTAGTATTCTGCTCATGCATGTTTTATTATTTTTTCTTATTTTTTTTTTTCATTTTTAATGTCTAGGTTAACAAGAAGTATAGGTGTTTAGAAATTGATCTTGATGGGTTGTACAAGAGAATGCTGCTTCTCAAGAAGAAAAAGTATGCGGCTGTAAAGGTGCTGTTCAAGGATGACTTTCACCCTCTTGTTGGATTAGCACTACTAGGGGACAGGCAAGGCAATAAGTTGTTTTGTTGGTGCAGGCTATTGAACGTAAGGGCCTTGACATGGTTCGCCGCGACTGGAGCTTACTCTCAAAGGAACTTGGAGATTTTTGTCTCAGTCAGATTTTGTCTGGAGGGTAGGTTATGCAGTAGTATTTTTTTTTCCTGCTCTTTTTCTAGGATTTTATTTTGATTTTCCACAATCATTTTTGTATTGTCATATATATCGGCTCTTATGACCACAGGTCCTGTGAGGATGTCGTTGAAGCAATTCACAACTCTTTAATGAAGGTGAGTTGATGTTACTAATTGAGCATTTAATGACCAATTTAATCGGGTGAATTAGGAGGTGGAAATCAAACTCTTTGCGAGACTGAAACTAGGCACATATAGAACTATAACAAGAAAATATTATTCAGCCAAATCTTCTGTTGCACTTGTGCATGAAACAAATATATTAATTGGTCGTTTTAAGTCAGAAAACTTGAGAATAACTTCAGAACTCGGTCGGATTGAGAGAGAACTTGATAGGTGATTTCTTATGAGTATATTTTTTACTTCTTGTTTTCAGAATTTTGCATGCTGAACTTTCGTGGGTTTGCTTGTGGTACAAGCAAGCATGGTTTTAAACTTCAGGCGGGTTCCTGTATATTTGTCATCTGAAATATTTCATCCCCTTCTGCGGAAGATGGGATTACCTTTAATTTTGTAACTGCAAAATCGGCTTATTTGACGAACTTGCCAGTGTGTTGATGTAGCTTCAAGGCAATGCAGATGATAATGAATTACCATGCATGATTAACAGGTTCAGGAGGATATGAGGAAAGGACAAGTAGCCCTTGAGAAGTATATCATAACGAAGACATTGACTAAACCACCCGAGTCCTACCCAGACGCCAAAAACCAACCACATGTTCTGGTGAGTTAAATATACAATTGTCAAGGTCACCAACAAATAATGTATCTGGTACTCTGTTTGTAACTTTTATGCATATATTCTCATGCATCGATGTTTTCTCTTGAAAAAATTCAAGGTGGCACTGAGATTGAAGCAAAGTGGATACTCTACTGCCTGTTCTGTTGGCGATACAATCCCTTACATTATTTGCTGTGAGCAGGTTTGTGGTCCCTTGTTCTGT
>CAMOHE010028230.1:3905-26237 GCA_946598075.1 Artocarpus hirsutus | reverse complement strand
GCACTACTAGGGGACAGGCAAGGCAATAAGTTGTTTTGTTGGTGCAGGTTATTGAACGTAAGGGCCTTGACATGGTTCGCCGCGACTGGAGCTTACTCTCAAAGGAACTTGGAGATTTTTGTCTCAGTCAGATTTTGTCTGGAGGGTAGGTTATGCAGTAGTGTGTGTGTGTGTGTGTGTGTGTGTGTGTGTGTGTATGTATATTTTTTTTTTCCTGTTCCTTTTTCAGGGTTTTGTTTTGATTTTCCACTAACATCTTTTTTGTCTTGTCATATATATCGGCTCTTATGACCACAGGTCTTGTGAGGATGTCGTTGAAGCAATTCACAACTCTTTAATGAAGGTGAGTTGTTGTTACTAACGACCAATTTGATCTGGTGAATAAGGAGGTGGAAACTAAACTCCTTGCGAGACTGAAACTAGCCGCAGTTAGAACTGTAACAAGAAAATTTATCAAGCCAAATCTTTTGTGGCACTTGTGCACGAAACAAATGTATTAATTGATTGTCCTAGGTCGGAAAACTTGAGAATAACCTCAGAACTTGATCGGATTAAGAGAGGACTTGATAAATGATTTCTTATGAGTACATTTCTTACATCTTGTTTCCAGACTTTTGCATGCTGAACTTTCGTGGGTTTGGTTGTGGCTCAAGCAAGCATGATTTTAACTTCGGCCAGGTTCCCGTATATTTTTCAATTGAAATGTTTCATGCACTTCTGCGGAGGATGGGATTACCTTTAATTTTGTAACCGCAAAATCGGTTTGACCAATTGACCAGTGTGTTGATGTAGCTTCAAGGCAATGCATATAATAATCAATTGCGTAAATGATCAACAGGTTCAGGAGGATACGAGGAAAGGACAAGTAGCCCTTGAGAAGTATATCATCACGAAGACATTGACTAAACCACCCGAGTCCAAAAACCAACCACATGCTCTGGTGAGTTAAATATACGGTTATCAAGATCACCAACAAATAATGGCCCTATTTGATTTTGTTCTCAGAATTTTTGAAAACGTTTTTGCATGTTTTTTGAGGCAAAAATTTTAAAAACACTCCTGGTATAATTCCCAAAAAATTTCTATTTTTCAAAATAAAAATATTTTCACCTATTTTGAAACAATGCCAAACGGCTCCAATGTATCTGGTACTCTGTTTGAACTTTTATGCATATATTCTCATGCATTGATGTTTTCTCTGGAAAAAATTCAAGGTGGCGCTGAGATTGAAGCAAAGTGGATACTCCACTGGCTGTTCTGTTGGTGATACGATCCCTTACATTATTTGCTGTGAGCAGGTTTGTGGTCCCTTGTTCTGTTTCTGTTGATTGAGCCAGCTAAACACCGAGCCTTTGGCACTCTCAAATCGAGATATGTTCTCATTAGTATGGTTTGCCCTCTCATCTCTTTTTCGACAGGGGACTAATTCCGTTAGTTCAACTGGAATTGCTCAGCGTGCTAGACATCCTGATGAACTTAAAAAAGAAGATGGGAAATGGATGATTGATATTGATTACTACTTGTCACAGCAGGTTTTGCTTTATTTCTCTCTTATCCCATTGTCATCAAAGCTACGATTGGCATGCTATATCCTTTGCTTTGTTTGACGGTTTAATTTTTGAATGCAGATACATCCTGTGGTGTCACGTCTGTGTGCTTCTATCCAGGGTACAAGCCCAGAACGCTTGGCTGATTGTTTAGGGCTGGACTCATCTAAGGTAAAAGATGTTTTACCTTCTGCCAGTACATTCAACTACAGAAACATTGGCTGTTGTTTGATTTAACAGACTATGCAATTGATTCTTTCAGTTCAAAAGTAGTTCAAGTGACACTGTGAGCAGTGATCCTTCCGGTTCACTCTTGTTCGCCATTGAAGATGAGGAGAGGTAATTTTATCTTCTGTATAGGAGTACATGAATTTCCAGCTTCTTGTGGCAATCGAAGATTTTCTCCAGAGGGCATGGTTGTTGCATATTAAGCTTAAATACATATCTCAGAATTGATCGACATTGAACATATTATTGATTTACGTCTAGAACTGCAAAAGCATAAGATGAAATTGTTTGAAGACTGAAATTATTTGAAGAGCATGTATTAGGCTTCCCCAGTATGTTTGTTTTCATTGTTTTTTGGAAACTTTTCACCATCTGATGTGACCTCAGAGTTGCTAGCAGTTTCTTGTCGAAATAGTTATCTTTCATTGGTCTTTGATCTTATTCTATTTTCCATAGTATAATCGACTGTTTTCTCATTGAAAGAAAACTGAAATTTAAAAATTGCAGATATCGAGGTTGTGAGCCATTGATCTTGTCATGTCCCAGCTGCTCTGGGACTTTTGACTGTCCAGCTATCGTTTCTTACATTAGCAAGTCTGTCAAGGAAAAAGTAACACGGCTACAAGAAGAGGAATCTGTATGCAACTTTTGGAATAGCTTGCAGTGCCCTAAATGCCCCAAGGAAGGTGATGCTGGCAAGCTGTCTCCTGCAATGATAGCCAGCCAGGTACTTATTAAGTGGTTCCGATTAGGAAAATATCTTAAATCTAAAATTTTGTTAGGAGTATACTAAAGGCTTGCCCTTTTGGCTTTTGTTTACCATATTTTTATGCAGAATCTGCTGAGAATGTAAACTTGATCCGTCTATCTTTCAGGTCAAAAGGCAAGCGGAGGGGTTTGTTCCATGTTCTACAAGGGTGTAATGATGGTAACTGGTTAACCTTTTCCTTTTATCTGGATATATTGAACTAGTAGCGTTGTATTTTTATTTTTTTATTTTTTTTTTTTTTTTTTGAGGGAGTTGCAATTTATATGGTTAGTAACATTAAGGTATCTATACCTGGTAATCTTGCTTTCAGTGCGATGATGAAACCTGCAAATACACAACTCGTGGCATCAACCTTCGGCTTGTTGGTGAGTCTGAGAGAGGCACAGTTTGTCCAAACTACCCTAGCTGTAATGGGCGTCTCATAAGACAGGTATCCTTATCAAGCTTGTCGGATCATTTCTTACATCTTTATTGTGAAACTAAACTAGGTTATGAAATGTACTTTTTCTGCAGTACACAGAAGCAGATCTGTACAAGCAGCTTACATATTTCTGCCATTTGTTGGATACTGTACGCAGCATAAAAAAGGTGTGGTTTTCTTCCCGTCTTTATATTTGTTTAGTGTTGTACACCAAATCCTCAATTCTATTCAATCCATTCAACACAAACCAATCTGCCGAATTAAATTAGGATGGGAGAATTACGATTGGTCCTTTGATTGAGATTTTTTCCAATTCGAAGGTCACAGATAAGATTGCAGATTGAGCATTTTCTATTATGCAAAATCCATGAAACCGAACTCTATTTATATATATACACACGCGCACACATGTTTACAAATTGTCGATTATGTGTGTGTTTTTTCCAAATAATTGTTATGCATTAAACTCTTGTGTTGCAATTTGACATGGCAGATGGAGGCTAGCACTAGATTGCCACTAGAGAAAGAGCTGACCAGAATACGGGCAGTGGTCAATTTGGCTGCGACAACAATCCAAAGGATTCGGGACCGTTGTGCCTATGGGTGGGTACAACTGCAAAATCGAACTGTGTCACTTTGATTGTTAAATGCTGCACAATTAAACACTTGCAAATTAAAATGAATCTTGGTTTTCTGTCCTATTCTTGTATATATATAAATTATAAATGCTAAAAATTCATGATTTGGCGGTCTTTTCTGTGATGGGATTTTTGCCGCGTAGGATGAAGTTCGTTTCATATTACAAATGTCACATCATTGACATTTGCTTGTATCTCTCGCATTTTGTATTCCTTTTTTTGTATAAAAATGGTTATTCGAGCTGTTAGAATTATGTGAAATAAGAGGACGGGCCAATGTTGTGTTGTGGATTAAAAGCAGGTAGACATTTGGTAAATTTTTTTTGAATTTTGGTGAATATAAGTAGAACTACAACGAAAATAAACATTAAAATATTAAGCATATTTATAGTTTGTCTCTAATTTTAATTTTAAGGTTAGCATATATAATATATGTACATTAAAACTAAAAAATATATAATTTTATTTGGTTCTTTAATTTTATTTGATTACGTTACAAATAAATTTTAAATTTTTTGACAGTGATGTGATTTTAAAACATTCAAAATTTACTAGAAAGATTTGAAAGAAATTTAAGATTTTATATTTATATAATTTGTAACTTTTATACAAATTATTTTTTTAATTTGTTATGAAAAAAATAGATAAATTGGAAATTACATATTATATTAATGTTTGTTTTGTAATTTTGAAGCAATAAAAGTTATAAAAATCAATCTTTTGCTTGCATCTCAAATATTAACAGGATTTACCAAATATTTTGATTTGTTATAGGCAGTTATAGTAATTATGGAAGCTAAAACAGACTTTAAAAGCAATGCCAAACAAGCTTATTATATATAGATCATTTGGCAAAAGTACCTATTTTTGAATAAAAAAAAATAAAGACTGAATTTTTTGAGCTAAAACACACCTCGCACCAGCTCAAATATTATCTTTTACTGGCTAAATAATTTTGAGAAACCTCACATTCATTGATCCATGCTTATTGAACGAATAAATAGGTAAATATCATATTTTACCGAGTAAATTCAATCATTTTTTTCCTCAGTAATTTTTTTGGCCATTCCCCTAAATTAAAAATTGACACTGATATACGTGCTTGCATATGTCATATGCTAGTTCTTTTTCCTGGAAAGTTGAGAAAAATGAATCAAATGGATTCCAATCTTTTCATTACTTATTTATCCCACTTCTTACACAAGTGTACAGAAGATCAGCGAAAACGAAATAAGACCAATAGCAAAGCACTAACTATTTTTATTAAAGAGAAAACAATCAATTATTCTCAAACTACGTTGGATGAGTTATTCTTCCTATTCAAACGAATGCCTCCAATTTCCTTTTTACTATTGCCAGAATTGCAGACTCAGACTTCACTGCAATTCTCCAACTGGAGCTTCATTGAGCCATAGGAAGTGAATGAAGTCGTACAATTTGGCACTTACACTCACCTATAATAGCATTAAAGTGGATGCGATAAATATCAAAATTTGATGAAAAATAGAATGTCGCAACGATAAGCACGAGGTGACGTATTACCTTGTATGGCGTCGGGTTGAGCCTCCTCATGTGGTCGGGACGCATTTGTTCAAGTTGATTGACGCACCGCTGCCTGATTTCCTTGAGAGATGGCAAGTCTTCTCTTTTGTGATCTTCATCAACAAACAGTAATATTTGGTTTAGGCATGAGCAAAGCTAGAGGACACCAGTTCTGTTAGACACTCGCCTAACATTGGCGTCCACGAATAAGGGCACTTTCTATCCGTTGTGGTCTTCTGATTGTCTAGACACTCTAATACCATCCGATGTACGATGTTGCATTAATGGTTGGTATGTGAATTGCCAACACTACACTTGTGAACCTTTTATAGTTTTTCAGAAACAGCTTTTGTTTAAACAAAACAACTCCAATTGAGGCAGAATTCAGTTTGATTCAGAACTTGGCAACCTCTATACAAAGACAGAAAAAAGTACGCAAATATAAGCATATGCAGTCACACCTGAACAACTCCCAGGCCAATAACATTTGAGAAGCTCCTCTACACGCTGCGGCACAACATATGCTCTTTTGGATTCATTAAAAGGGTGGCGACACAAGATTCTTTCTCCCACCTGTAGGTGATTAAGAAATTAACACCTTTCAGCTTCTATCATTCTGGTGAATAAACCGAGAAATACTTGGCTACTTTACCTTTGGAGGTGGCTCATTTTCTCCTGTCATTATATCTACCAAGGGATAACCTTCTTTCCCGTACAATCTGTAGCACCGTTTCTTGCAAGGAATAGAGACCTAGAACCACATGCAAAAAAGAAAAAAAAAAAAAAAAAAAAAGAAAAGGGGGGAAAAAATCGTTACAAAAGCAAAAGAAGATGATACTGGAAATGCTTTGACAGTCTGATCAAACCTTTGAAACATCTTCAGAGAGCTTGATGCGAGGTTGATCATTGATTTCCACAAGCTTGAAAACACAACCTAAGGCGGCTTGAGAATAGCATGTGACCACATTAGTTCCAATTCCAAAGGCATCGACTTCATGCCCCTACTCAAAGAAAATTTTTCCATTAATACACCAAAAAAAGGCTTTAATCACACTATCAATAGAATTGAAGAAAACTGCATTTAAAAAAATAGACAACATTTAATATCCCAAGATGGTATAAAACAAGCATAACACAGCCATGATGACAATTTATTGCCCATTTCAAACTGTTGTTCATCGACATTTCATCTCAAGTACTTCACCAACTGCTGATTGTACAACAAAATTGAGTTTCTGCAGCTAATCATCAGAAAGCAAACAGCCAGTATATCTAGTAAACCGCATGGCAGTTTACACTCCTCATAGAGTTTAAAAAAAAATATATTTTCTTAATTTCTTGTTTCTGAGTTTGATGGAAGCAGAATAATAACTAAAATCACTAACACGTCACAGAAAATTATGAGCTTTCAGAAATGGAGTTATTGGTTTCAAGCGTGGGACATAGTATTATATTTCACAATTGGTAAACGATTCATTAATTCAATCAGATATTAGCGATCTACCAAACCAAATACTTGCTCTGAAATTTTTTTTTTTTTCTAGCATGTTAGCCCCTAAAACAAGGCTTGTGGAATGACATCCTTGCGACACGGCAAAAGTAATCAGATACAACACCACATAGCATGCCAGCTTATAAAATTGACCAGTTGAAATTCCTAAAATAAAATTAAAAAAAAAAAGAACCTGCTCCACTAAACATTTACACTCCCCCATTTCTTTTTCTTTTTTCAAAGATGCAAATATATAAATGATGTTATTATACTGTTGAGCACTTTATCAAGTTTTTCTTTAGGCCCACAAGCCACTAAGGAAATTTGATATAGATTCACCTTGGTTTAATACCATTACCTGTTTATTTAAAGCATCCAAGGTTTCCTCATTGAGGTCGTTACTAGCGGTGATACCCGTTTTTCCAAATTCAGATACTCCAAATTCCTTCTCAATGGCACGGAAAAATTTCCGAGTCTCACAAGACAGATATGCTAGATCACCGGAATCTAATCTGACGCCTACTGCTTTGTATCTGGAAACAAGATCATCCAACTTCTTATAAGAACATCATCATTTAGAACCATAATTCAATCAAAATTTAAGAGAAATGAACGGAAGACAATAAATCACAAATGACAGTGGCATCATATATTATTGGAAGGATATGCATATTCTTCACAATCCCACTTTTGTTAGTGCATTGCTGCACAGACTACTACGCTTGAACTAAGAAAAGAAAATAGAATGATAAAATTACATGGAAGAAAACTTTCGGTGCTTTATTTGCATTAAGAAAAGCATTTATATCAAATGCATAAGCTGGTACCAATAAACGCTTTCAGACATACCCCAGATCATTGAGTGCCAAAGCAACGGCACAAAAGTTTGGAATGCCACTCCTCATAACCTGGCAAAGTGAAGAGACACCATCAACTACTTGATATCAAAGCAAAAAGAGCAAACAAAGCATAAAGCATTTACTCACATCATACGTGTCTACAAGAGCTAGAAAATTATTAGGGAATGCCAATGCGTATGACATAAAAGCTGCTAGCTCGCTTTGATTGGTTTCACCAAAAGTTCCATGTAGCGAATTTGACCACTGCAAAAGCACACAGTTTGTATTATGACTAGTAAACACTTGTAGAATCTTTTGTAAAGAGAAACAAATTCATTTCAAATTTTACATATCTGTCCATAAACAGATATAACCTTATGAAACAAAGCCTTAGATCACAAATCATTGAAAAGGATTCTTTCCCTCCACAGAAAATGGAGAGGGCTGGGTAATGATCATGGCTGGAAATATATTTATCATGAAAATGGCACAAACTACTGATACACTCGGAACAAAGTATAGAAATGTGAGACACATCATTCGTGATGTATTCAAAATTTGAGAAATTGTACAAGTTTGACAATCTAAAAACCATAATTAAACTACCTGCATTTTGCTTAACCAAGTCTGGACCAGGCTAACAAAATCCTCACAAGTAGTTGAACCATCACAGCTATGAAGCGTTTTATCAACAATCTCATCTGGGCTCTGCAAGTCACTAAATAAATCAGACAAATCATAGATTCAGGCACAAAGGCCTGTTAATTAAAAGTGAATGAGGACACTGTTTTCCCAATTATATATATAATATACGGCGAGATTGATGAATAACAGGAAGCAAGCTCATCTTTTCAATTTATACGCACATGGGTACGTATATCTTATACGTATATAAGAAAAGAAAATGATACCATGAATGAGCTAACAAAAGCATGAGAATGTGTTCCACGAAGTGGTATTCCAAATAACTTCCCAGCTGCTACATTGCTGAAGAATACAGCATAAAAATGAAGAAAGGTTAAAGCAGGCATTTGCATAAAGAGATGGCAAAAGCCAATGAATTAATAGAGTATCAATGAATCTATTAGTCTCAGCTCAACCAAGGTATCTTTTCTCTACCATCTCTATAGATCTATTCGGAATAAAGTACGAGACTAGAGATGATTAATTATTTACACAATGCACCACTCAAGTTAAACCTTACATGAAGAAGCAATATTATATCCCGCATGTACATAAAATTACATATATAAAGTGGAATAGGACAAATAAAATTCTTAGGAAGTCCATCTACAGAATAAGAATAAGGCAAAAAACTAAAAAATAATCACAACAAATGATAATCTCAACGCAACCTCGTTGCATCAAATCCTCCAAGATAGCAGTACTTCGATGCCCCTATTCCACCATCAGGCCCCTAAAACATCAAATGGAGAACATCTTCAATATGAGGATAAACCCAAATTAGCACTTCAAAACACAGGCTAAACCCGCCACACTTATGAAATCCTAAACTCATGCTGCTTACCTGTGCTCGTCGCAGCCCAAACTCAAGTAGAAGTTTTGATTTACCAGCAACAAACCGGTGCCTTGCAGCATTTGTAGCAACTAATGATGCATAATTAATTAGATTCAAAAATGGAGTTTCCAGCAATTGAACCACCTGAAATAGAAAAAAGGAATCAGATATATGTTGCCTTTAAATAAAATTAGGGCAAGATTAGGCACTGTAAAATCATGCTGACTGCAATAATGACCTGTAGGAGTTTTGCACAACAAGTTTAAAGGAAAAAAAAATAGTCTATTTGCTACTTACAGCAACCGGTCCTTCCACTCTCACCATTGGTACCTTCGGGAAAACAACTGATCCCTCTGAGATAGCGTACACTTCAATATCAGTACAGTTGATACCTCTAAGATAATTGTAGAAGCCATCCTATATCAATAAAAATTTGATTAAAAAATCATTCACTACATCCAAACAGATTTGAAGTACACGCCAAAGATCTAACTAGTTCTAAAAGGAGGGGAAAAAAGAGGCTGACACTAAAAGATTAATAATATTTAAAAGGTTGGCATACTAGCAGCCCGTTTGGCATCGCTTTTGCTCATAGGCAATAAAAGAAGGGAAGTAAAAACTGTAGCTTTTCAATTAGTGTTTTGAATTACAATTTTTAAAGCACTTAATGAGGAAAAAAATGAAATTTAGATATGTATTAAGCAATAAAAATGTAAGGCGGAAGTTTATAAAATCTTATTAAAACTCTGATCTGTTTTAGAGTGAGGAAGCTAAGCAGAAGCTAAGCAATGCCTACAAGAAAATCTACACATATCTATAATTCTTGCTGGCATATTAACATCTAAAATGAAGTGTGCTTGGGTGACTGTGTCGTTTCATGAACTAAAAACAGGGATGTTATTGCGACCAGTAAATAAATCGGTTACCTCACATGAAGAAGGTAAAGATTGACGGACAAAGGAGATCTCCTCTTCTGTTAATCTAAAATTAGCGATGAATTTTATGCACTCCTCTAAACCAGCAAACACTGTATATTCACCACCAAAGGGATTCTTCCGAAAATACAAATCAAATCTGCAGCATATGACAAATACAAACAGAACAAATATGAGAAGTTTGTAATAAAATCAACCCTTCAAAGTTTAATACACTTCAATACACTAGTCCTTTTATTTATTTATTTATTTATTTATTTTTAATCCAGGAACAACGGAAGTGGCAAGGCTTCGGAACTAATTTCAAAGTCACTTGCATAATGTACGTATGCACTGAAAGACATATTCATATACATACATATATATATACACAAAACACATATACATATATATTAATCTTATAAAAACTCTCATGATTGTAGAAGCCATACATACATACAGACAGTCTCTTCGTTTATAATGGCAAATTAACGGAGTAGACCAAAAAACCAATAACAGAAGGAAAAAAAAATGGTCCAAAACTTTTTGCAAAAACAAAAGAGGCACATAAAGATGAAAAGCAATCTCAAAATCGCTAAAATCAAAATCCCAACAAATAATAAAAAAAAAACTCTGTTTTTGGTTGCCGAGAAAGAGGAACAATTAAAAACGTTTCTACTTTTTCTTTTTCTCGGGAACCAAACAGTCAGACTCCGAAAGGCAAAGAGAAAAACGAACAAGAGAAATAAGATAATGGACTAACACGGCTCGTTCGTTGTGCTTGCCGGCTTTCCAATAAGCGTAAGCCATGGTGAACTGATAGAGATCCGTGAGCAGAGGCGTGACCATGGGGTTGGTCGGACCATCCACCAGGCGGCCCGGAAGTTCGCCATTGGGGCCGTTCGCCTTCGCGTCCTCCATTGTCGCTTCGAGTTCTCTCTTAGGGCTTTTTCTCTCTTCTTCTTCGTCTTCCTCTTCAACTTCGCCTCTTTCTCGTCTATGTCCTCCACATATAAATATATATATATATATATATATGCGTGTGTGTGTATATATACACACACTAGGAGTTGAGTCAAGCGTGCGGCTAACGAGGAATGGGAAATATGAAAAAAGAGAAAGGAAATTAAGAGGAGAAGAGAGAGAGAGAATTGAAATGGAATGTTTTGTGCTTTGTTAGCGTGAACTTGGACTTGGTGGCTAAGACAGAAAAGAAGAGGAAGAGGGGGAGAGAGAGAGAGAGAGAGAGAGAGAGAGAGGGACACCGTTTCTCTTTCCCCGAAGAGTGAGAGAGTGACACCGATATAACCGACCGATCAAACGGGCTTTTCGTTAGATCAGTCTTAGCCTGTGGAGTTACAACCTTGTAATTAACAATACATACGTAACGTTTTATAACCGTATTACCAACAAAATAATACATACTAAGTCAAGATTTTAAATTTATTATTTTATTTTTCTATCATTTTAGCCATTTATTTCATTATTTAGTCGACATATCATTTAAATTTGATTCCTAAGCTGGGTCGTTATAGTTTTATGAATGGTAATATTATCCATATAGTCTTATGATCTTGTTACTATCAAAACAATACACACTAAGCTTCGTTATAGTTTTATGAATAGTAGAATTATCCATATAGTCTTATGATTTTGTTACTATCAAAATAATACACACTAAGCTAGGAGTTTAGATTTATTATCTAATTTTTTTGTCCTCTTAGCTGTCCCTTTTATTATGTAGTTAATACATCATTCAAACTTAATTCTTAAACTAAGGTTTATAGTTTTATAAATAATAAGGTTATTATTTATAGAGATAAAAAAGATTTTAGTTTTTATTATTTACTTTTTTGGGGAGGAGGAATAATTTTTTATGGGAAAAAATTATTTCTCTTTTCCTAACGGAACGCGTGAGGTGAGACTAGTCTTAAAAAAAAGTGTGAGGTATAAACTAGTCTAAAGAAAAAAGTGGGAGGGGAGATGATGAGTCATGGTCATAATCTACTTTGTAGCATGATGTATGTTGTGGTAGCGTCAAAAGTCAGACTTTCGACCAAGTCAAGGGGCCCTACCAAGGAGGGAGATTAGCCGAGGGGGTGAAAAAAAATTTTTTAAAAAAAGAAAGAATACAAAAGAAAAGAAAAGAAAAGAAAAGAAAAGGACTTAAAAAAAGACTATATCCGGAAATCTAAGGGAGAAAAAAAGAGACTAAATCAGGAAGATTAATATTGGAACAAGTTATTGTTATTATTATTATTATTGAAATAGGAGCCACCTCTTAAATTTGTTTAATTTCAAGAAGTTAGGAATGCATACTCATGGTACCTTTTTTGCTTCTTCTTTCTTTTTTTTTTTAATGTAGATGTAGATAGATAGTATTTGATTATCAATGTTAAAAACACAAAAACTAATGCTTTGTTTACGTCCACACTTTTCTCCTAATGAGAACCATAATTTAAAAACGAGAATTTTTCGTAGCAATTTGAAAAAAATAAAATGATCATCGAAAATATGTTTATTAAACAAAATCACTTTCTGTTTAAACAAAAGTAAAAATTAGAATACATGATAAGTTTATAAAAGTGAAGTTGAAATATAACAATGAATAACAAAATTACATATTCACGTTAGGAATCCTTAAAAAAAATCACGTAGTAGTTATTAATGATTTCGATTTTTACTATTTATAGAATATTTTTTATTTTTAATTTTTTTTGCTATATTTCAACATGCCAATAAAATTTCGTTGTGATGTTTATTTTTTATTCCCATAGTTCTTCTTCTGAGTTTTCTATTCTGGCCCGTCCCTAACGCACTTCGAAGAGACACGACCAAGGATTTCCCCGACTTTGGTCGCGACCCTTAATACAATCATGGTTGGTAAAAGTCGTGCCGTCTGCATCATGCAAAACTGAGATGGTCCATGGTCCATGTTCAAGGTCATTGTTGTCTTCTTTCGTTGTTATTTCTTTTATAAAAGATAGGTAGAATGTTTGAATTAGGACCAATTTTTTTGTTCAAAACACTATAGCACATGAGAGCTTTACACTGTAACAACTTTTTATTTTTATTATAACATGTGAGAGCTTTAAACTAATTCCTAACCAAAAAGTTAGTTCTAACTATGCTTGTCAAACACCTTAAGAGTGTTTGATTAGTGTGATTGAAAACTGTAAAATGTGAAAACTTTATAATATAGTTCATTTTTTTAATTATTGTAGCATGTGAGAGTTTTAGGCTGCAGTAATCAAAAATTTTAGTTAGAACTGATAGGGTATTTAAGAAGTGAGTTTTTACCGAGAGTTAGAACTGAAAGTACTAAAGCATTTACATTGTAGCATACTTTTGCTTCACTGTAACATGTAAGAGCTTTACACTTTTAAGTTAGAACTAGGGCGTCGAAATGAATTTGTCAAACACCCTCTCAAATTACAAACAAACAGAAATTAGACAAGTAATGGAGGATTGCCTTTTTTGTTGAAAAAAATGCGCCGTCGGTTGGACGCAATGCAAGTATGAAACATGTGCCTCATGATTTCCATAATTTTCCCTATTTGGGACAAAGAGAGAGCAATTATCCATGCATTTTCAAATAAGGTTGAGCTCTCTTTTGGCAATTTCCACCTATAATCTGTTCATTTTATCTTAGGATTTTGATTTCATAAATGTCCACTATATGTCCTTATTTAATTTGGAAATATGTTCGTTTCACTGACTGTTTTATATAAAATCGCTCTTTTTTTAATCCCAATCCACCTAATAATTCTAGCAAGAATGATAACGTGATGTTAATTATAATTTCATAAATACCTCTCAAACTATTAATTATAATTCAATTTATCCCCTAAATTATTGATATTCAATTTCAACTTATTCCCAAACTTTTTAAAAGCCGAGGAAAAGCCGACGTAAAATTAATAATCAAGGTACATTTGTTAAGTTAAATTAAATTAGGTTAGTTAAGTATATGAATTTATATAGTTCAGGGGTGAAATGAAGACTTTTCAAAATTAGAAGAATATGTTGAACAAGAATACATGGTTCAAAGATATTTAAGAAATTAATTATGTTTAAAAAGAAAAAAAAAACATAAAAAATAAAAGATATTCTCTTTTTTTCTTTCATTTACGAAAATCAATTCCAACCTTGCAGAGCTCAGAAACAAACCATAGATACAGTACATGGTTCATTGTCTTTTGTGTGTATGAGAATATTACATTGTTGCACAAGATCCGCAGTCTATGAACTTCAATGCAAATAGGCTCAAAAATAGAACTGGTTATTTTTTATTTTTTATTTTTTATTTTTGCATAGAAAACAATGAAAACGCCTCACACACCAACCCCTTTCTAAAGACATGTAATGACATGCCCGAATTGTGTTTTTGTGCGTGGTCTCTGTCACACAGAAAAATGGACCATTCAAACTTCAAACGAGGAAGGAATTGACCGACTGTGCCATTAGCACGCCAGTCTGAAACTTATCCATATTGTTGTCATTATTCATGAGATTACTTCTGTAGCCAAATTGACTTGGGAGTTAGAGACTTAGGATTTGTTTGTCACACGGGTTAATTAACGTAGTTTCAAATTGTATGGTTTAAACTAATAGAATCTATAGTTTATGAAAGATAATGAGAATAAAAATAGTTTTTATTGTAGATAATGGTTCAAAATGGCTAGAACTTAAGGAGAAATCAAGTATTCAAATTGATAGTTTGACGTGTTTTAAACCATTCTTATTTTTTTGAACTATTTTTTTTTATTCCGCATACCGAACGCATGTTTTGTGGGCCTTACAGTTTAAAATCACTTTTAGCAAACGAGTTGTTAGTATTACACTATTTAGGACAACATCCAAGAGTTTGTCCCATTAGCGATGTTTACTTCCTCAGAGGAAGTAGGGCCACATTGTATCCTAATAATGTGTAAAAAAATTTTCCCTTGGTCCCAAATGGTTGGGGCCTTTGGAGGAAAATCTTGTTACTTGTTATCCACAGAGAAAGTAGGGCCACATTTTATTTTAATTATGTGTAAAAAAAATTTCCCTTTGTCCCAAATGGTTGGGGCCTTTGGAGGAAAACCTTGTTGCTTGTTATCCAACGATAAGAGAAGAAAGTCAGTGATTGCGTTATTCCAAGTTCAACGTTTTTTCAATCCCCATATAATTGAGAAATGGTCTGTTTGGTATTATTTTTGAAACAGGTGAAAATTATTTTGCTTTAAAAAATGAGAATTTTTTGAGAATTGTATTAAGTGTTTTTGAAATTCTTGCCTCAAAAAACATGTAAAAACATTCTTAAAAATTTTCGAAATAAAACCAATCGGGAAAAGAACTAGAATGCTTCATATCAATGATATCATAGAAAAGATTTTTCAATGTTCTCATAGATACAGCATATAATCATAGATGTGGCCACTAAACGAAAAAAAAAAAAAAAAGGAGGAAAATAAAAAAATAAAGTATGTCATATTTACTTTCTACTAAAAAGCTTAGCCAGATACTCAAGCATTCAAAATAGGAGATTCTCTAGTAAGTTGTAGTTCAGCTTAGAGGCATATGCCATATTCTTTTAGCATGGCTTTTGAGATCTCTGAGCAGGAGAAGCTGGTAGGTATAGCCACACCAAATGCAAGAAGTTAAAAGGGTCCCAAAGTCCAAAACAACTTCATAGGTTTGCTTTTTCAATCTTGATATCATCTTTTGGGGGAATTCTTCCTGTCCTCATGCTGGTAGGGTCCAAAATAAATCCAAACGTTGAATATGAACATTGGCAATAGAAACGGTATTTTTACCTGTTCAAATGAGAGGGAAGTAATAGACTCTGCTCTATGGCCTTTAGCAGCCCACTTTGTGACCAATCTCCTTCTGTGATGCAGCCTTCTAAGGAGCTGTTGCCCCTTATTTCAGATGCTTGTCTATTGAGAGCGGTCAATGTAGCTGTGGCTTCCATCTCGAAATCTTCGTAGAGCAATGTGTTTCAGATATATAGGGTTAAGCATTAAAAAATGTAATCTTAAAATTCCTCGTAGACAAATACATTTCAGAAAAGGATGATATGAAACAGGGAACAGAAGCAGTTCTAAGGATCCTGTTTCTTAGTCCGGCTCGCATACTTATTTCACGGTCACTGAGTTGAATAAAAAGAAAAGTGCTGGTTATGGAAACAAACCTAAAGGACTTTTCACCGAGTGATTTACATTTGTTTGTTGAGTCCTCATTCTTTCTTCCTTGCAAATTCCCTGTACATGGCAAAACCATTAATTAGTTGTAAAACATTGTATAATATTATACATGAGGATCATGAAAGTCAATTTACCTGAGCAGATGACTGCAATTGGAAGGCTTCCAGTGTAGCCTGGATTGGCGATTTCAACCCGAGCGTGGTTCCTGAGTTGATTATGTTTAACATGTTCGGTACGGGTTGCTGGTTGTTTGATGAAGTGCATTGGTTTGGCACAGCAAAAATATTTTGGGTTGGTGTTTCCGGATTCATGGGAAAAGTGTCTGGCATGATCGGATGCAGAGGCCTATTTTCCTCGTCGAAGTCCATTCTCATCTGGGAGAGTTGGACGGGCTGCATTCCTCCAGGAAGGCTCATGGGATGCAAACCAAGTCCATTTCTCATTGCTAACATCTGAGGTGTGAATCGCAATGTAAGAAATCAGCGTCAGCGTTGATAATTTTTAACTTAATCTTTAACACTAAAACTTCACATCCAGAAATTTGAATTTTATATGTAAGATAACAATATAGTTAATCGCTTAAGGCCATCTACAAATAACTATCTCATGAGGTATCCCTAAAATAAAAAATAAAGAATAAAAAAATCCCAGAGAAAATAAACACACGGAGTTATGATGAGATGAGCTCCTAGCTAACAAAAATCACATATACAGACCTTGCCCAGCTAATCCCTGTACAAATAACTACCAATACCGATGTCTCTTTGCAGGCTTAACTTTCCTTCTAGCAGCCTATAACTTATGTGAATCAACAATTCTGGTTTTATAAGTTCTTACTTGTACCTTTCTCTCCATGTGTAGCTTTTTCCTCAGCAAGTTTGCTACCATCTTCGCTATAGTTTGAACCCACCATCACAAGCAATTGCACATAAAAATGGCACTCCAATACCGATGTCTCTTTTCAGGCTTAACTTTCCTTCTAGCAGCCTATAACTTATGTGAATCAGCAATTTTGGTTTTATAAGTTCTTACTTGTACCTTTCTCTCCATGTGTAACTTTTTCCTCAGCAAGTTTGCTATCATCTGCGCTATAGTTTGAGCCCATCATCACAAGCATTTAAACAAAGCCGAAGCATTGAGCTAGGTTCTTCTTTGGAGCGCCATTTTTCAAGGTGTTTTTGGATTGCTTAAGTGCCATTGTGCAAGTTATATATGTAATAATGGTTTTATTCTACTAAACATGTATGTCTTTAACATCCTTTTTATATTTCCTTCTGTTATAGCTAATCTTACCCGATTACCCACTAAATTACAGAACCGATACTACTAGAACAAGGACTTAACTATAAGGTTGGAGGAATTTAACTGAATTCTAGGCACAAATAATGTTAATCTAATTCTATAAGCAACTAACCCTAATCGATCAATGAAGACATCCATTATTTGGTCATCTCCAACACATATTCTGCTACATCTCAATGACAAATAACTTGAAAAGTATCACTAACATCAATTGTTGTCAACTCTCGACAATTATTTACAGGAAGTAGAACAATGCTGAAGTCATAATCATGTTCCTTTTTTTTTCAATTCCCTCAATGTTTTAAGTTCCTGGGAATGCTGGAATTCTATTGGACTACAGGGGGTTCCTGGGTTTAATCCATGCAGTAAGAGGTATGTCAATAAAAGCATTGCAAGTTGGGGGTACTAGAGATGATGAACTTGCAAGTGAGCCAGAAACATTGAGAACTTGACCAAGAGCGTAGCACAGCCACAAAAAGGACACTTCAACAAACGATTTATAGCGGCCTTTAACTAGAAAATTTCATTTGATTTCTAAAAGCAACGAAGCAGCTAACAATTTTTTTTTTTGACAAAATGACTTTCGGACTTGGATATTGGATTTCTCTAATATCCCATGTGGGGAAAACGAGCACGTATCCAAATCATGTACCTTGTAATGTTTCTAGTTGTTTTCATGATACTACCACAAAAAGACACTTCAAGAAAATCATACAGAATCAAGCCCTGAACTTAAAGAGAACCAAAAATAAAAAATACTTCTAAAAAATGTATGCGAACAACGGACCTGTACTTGGAGTTGAAGCTGCTTGAGGTACTCAATGGCTTCATCCAACATCGAAGCCTTGTCGGTCTGTCGAAAAAAGATTAAAAGAAAAAAAATTCAGTCACTAATCTACCAAGTTGACACATAAAGTTGCAGAATACTTTATCTAATCTTAGCACATTTTTGCTAAAGGTGGGAATAGGATAGAGATATCTCAGTTTACCTTGTTTGAATTCGGAATCAGATTCTGCAGTGCTTTCATTTTCTCATTAATCCTACTTCTCCTCCTCTGCCCCCACAACAAAAATCCCAAAAAATACAGTTAAAATAGAAAATTAAGAATGCCCAGATCAAAAATAGAAACTTTAAACTTACTAAAAAAAACCTTTTCAGACAAGTTATGAACTTCAGCAGCTCTGCTTCTCTTTGAGGAAGTCCGAGCATTACAAGTCTTCGCAAGAACCTCTTCAACCAATGCTTCTTGACCCTCCTACGTAAAACATTTTAGGTTAATAATCTCCAAAAATAGTAATTTGCTTGTACTTAGATAAAAGATATATCAAATTTATTTGAATAATAAATTTGAATAAAAAGTAAAATAGAAGAAAATAACATTCTGATTCCTTAATAGATCAGCAGTCAAAATGCTTTCTTTTTCTTTTCATTTCATTTTTTTATTGGCCAATAAAGTGAAAGAAAAAAAAAAGAATAATCAAAGACTACAACATTAATCTTGTTTAACTTCATTTCATTTTCTAGCTCTTTCTTAGCAACCAAACAGACTAAACAGAGACACCAAAAATCCAGGGACGTTACTCACTCACCTCGCTTTCGCAATCGTACTCGTCGTTCTCATTCTCACTCGCGCCGCCCAGCGAAGCCGACGACACGTTACCCCCTATCGTACTCGCCACCAAGTACTCGCCGGTGGAATCAACGGCCGAGATCCCGCCCCTGACCAGCTCCGGCCTGGACAGACGGCTCAGATTCTCCGGCACCGAAGACGACGAAGAACTCACCAGAATCTGCTGCAGAAAAAGCGAGATTTCGTCCGTCGAAGCAATTTTGCCATACATATTATCACCCATTTCTCTGCTGCTATTATTATTATTATTATATTTTCCTTCTTTTCTCTGCAAAAACTCTGATTCCCTTTCTTTTCTCTTCTCGTTTGTTTCTCTTTCTCTGTAATGTCGTTTGTTTTTGAGCGTAATAATAACAAAGTTCGTTTTCCTTTTATTTTTATTTTTTTTTTGGTTTTCAAAAAGCCCCGTTGCATTTACAGGCGAGAAAACAGAGAGTACTTATGAGCGGCTTTTATTTTAATTTAAACAAGAGTTAATTCTATTGATGCTCTTGTTTAGCTATGGGGGTTATTTTCAATTTACCTTTTAAACTTTAAAACTCTCATTTTGTCTTTGAAATTTTGATTTTAGTCTCAGTAAACTCTTTTGTTGTAAATTTTTTTTAAAAGAAATTTAAAGATTTCACTTGATCTTTTTCAATTATTTTTTACAAACTTTATAATAAGGAAATCATGTGATCATATTATTTCTTTTTATCAGTTTGATTTTAGAAAAAAGATTAATTGGGACTAAAAGCAAAAATGATATGGTAAAATAAAAGTTTTTAAAGTTCAGGTGTAAATTAAAAATAACCCTAATATGTATTTTTTTTTACTGTTAAAACCATTGACATGATTATAAATAATGTAAAATTTTCATATATAATAATACAAAATAAAAAATTATTTAAAGCTCAAGTATAAATTAAAAGTGACCTAATGTCTTTTTTTACGATAAAAACCAATCCACATGATTGTAAAATTTTTACATATAATAATATAAAATAAAAAGTTATTATAATATAATATAAAATTTTTAAGTATTATATTTTTGAAATCAAAACTATTGTTTGCCAACCTTTTTAAATGGCCTATAAAGTTCATCAGCGCAGGTCAGCTTTATCCTTTAAAAAAAAAAAAAAAAAAAAGAGGAGGAGATGCGAGTGGAAGAAGGTGAAAGCTGAAACCTTAGAGTTTTCAATTTTTGATTTTCGGGACGGAGAAATTCTGACAGTCACAGATGCTGTTTTTAATTGGCTGAAAGGAGGATGTGAAAAGAGATTACTGTGACAGGCGAGGTGATGGAAACAAAATGAACACAGCTTTCGCACGTGAGGCTCCACTTTGCAGCTGTTTCTTGTAATTAACATAAAATTCGGTCATTTCCCCCCCGTAATCCATGCCTCTTGGGTTTGTTTTGTTTTGTTTTTTTTTCTTGTCATCATGATATCATATCCGTACAAAGATAAAGCAACTAACATCCTAAGAAATGAATAAAGAGTGGGTTTCAGAAGGTAGATAAAATTAATAAGCGGAAATTAAAATTTTATAGTACGTAGGAGTTTAATATTACAGAACTTATTAAGAAAGGCTTTTTAAAAATTATTTTTAGCTTTTTAAATTTAAAAGTTGCTTTTTAAAAGGGTTTGGATGAACCGTTAGAGGTGCTTTTATTTTTTAGAAACGTTTACTGTCAAAGTCATAAAATATAGCTTCTGAAATATAACATTTCTGAAATAGACGTTGAAACTTATATCAGAGTATCAATAATACATTTTAAGCATAAATATAACATTTTTATAACTTTTAAAAGCAATAAAACCATTTTGATCCATTAAAACTCTTTTAAAAATATGATTCCAAACACTTACTGAAAAGCTACAACTTTTACTTCTCTAAACACAAGTAGAAGATGTGCCAAATAGCCCACAGCACATGAAATCTTCACATTGTATCATACTTTTGTTTTATACTGTAACATGTAAGAGCTTACTTTTGTTTTATACTGTAGAGTGTGAGAGCTTTACACGGTAACAATTGAAACTAAGTTATCAAACACACTAATGTAATTGGAACTATGAGTTAGAATTACAAATGTTGTTGCATATAAAAACTTTACGCTATAATATATTTTTGTTTTACACTATAATATATGAGAAATTTATATTGTTGTTTGTCACACCCCATGGATCGGGAGGTGACATGGCGGATTAATTAGTTTAATTAATTCAAATTTATTAAGTTAAAAGTTAATTATTGTAGGGAATTAGTTAATTAATAAAAATGTGAGATTTAAAACTTTTAAAACAAATATTTATAATAATAAAACTAGTAAGATAAAATAAGATGAAATAAAATAGTAAAGAGAGAGGGAAAATGTGCATTTGGGTCCCATCGGGCCCACAACTTATGTGCACACATAGTATCGACAATAATTAAATTACAACCACAGTCCAATATAGAAAAAGAAGTTAAAATGATACATGTCTTGATTAATTAATACAAATAACCTACTCGGGGTCTTCTACTGTTTGCGAGTCCAGTCAGTGGACTCTCCGTCGATCCTAAGTTGGATTCTATCTAGAGGGGAAGAATTTGAAAACACGTAAAAAGTGAGCAAAAAGCTCAGTATGACTAGTTATAAAAGCATTTGATTTGAATATATGATTCATTATTCAAGAAAATATTTAGAAAATAGAATTAAATAAATAAATAGATAAATAAATTCAATAAAATCAATCTTACCAAAAACCGTTTATTGGTCGACCAGAAAAGATATTATTATCTTTTTTTAGGTAGACCATAAGTATCACTACCGTAGTGGCCTAGTTGGGTTTCGGGACCTGCCCCCAAAGATGCACTCTATATGACCCAATCTTTGAGTATGGCATCATGCCCATTTATGCATTTCTATAGTTATTAAAAACTCATTTTTACCAAGTATATTCATTTGCATTCATTATGCGGTTCATTATGAAAATCACCTCATTCTATTGTTTATGAAAACAATTGATAAAATTCCTTTCCTATCATTTATTGAAAATATTTTTGAAAAAAATAATTTTGAGACCAAAAATCATTTAAAAACTTGGCTACTGAAACACCCGTTATTTTAACGGGTATGATTTTGTAAAAATCATATGAATAAAATGTTACTTTAGCATTTTTACTAAGTCTTCACAGTAAATATTTTAAATCTACCTATCACTCATTTCTACCAACCTTGTCCCGCAGCATTAATGCTTAATTAAGTAGCCTCAACTACTTACAGACATAGAATTAATTCACTTCAACTACCAGGAGACATTGATATATTTTCTCAA
>CAMOHE010028220.1:0-34051 GCA_946598075.1 Artocarpus hirsutus | reverse complement strand
TCTCTTTCTGTCTATATATACATATATGTGTGTGTATATATATGTACGACTCTCACTTTGTGAGTGGTCAATTCTGCATCCAGATATATTTTGTATTGATACCACTACCACTACTAGCTAATAAAGGTACTTCTTATTTTGTACTGCTTTTGTAGTGGTCTTGATTAGTCATTGTAGGGAACGCATTTCAAAAGTGACCACAGTCAAAGATGGATCTGACTAGCCTTTATTACAAAACCGAGTACGCCAATCCAACAACTATGCCTTGCCCTTCCTATTAGGCCCCTCCAAGAGCAATTAATTGAAAAAACTGACAAACAACACAAAACAAAACAAAACAAAACAAAACAGAAGAGAACAACTGTGAATCATGTTGATTATTCAAGTTTGTTATTCTGTGGGACCTAGTGAGATCCACGTGAAATTCATGTATATGCAACTCTTATCTAATTTTATAAATCCACGGCCATTAGCAATTTATTAGTAGAATCCTCAAAAATGTTTTTGGTTGTGTGTCACATTGTTTAATCTCATTGGTATTATAATATCAACCTCCAAGATTAAGATCACAAAGTCAACTCAAATATTCTACCGTGAAGTATGAAAAAAAAAATCTCATTAATAGACAAGACAGTACAAACCATGTATTTGGAGCACCTTTTTTGAACTAATTGGTTAAATGTATTGTAGCATATAAGAGTTTTATATTATTATATTATTTGTTTGATATTATAGTATGTGAGATTTATTGTATCAATTATCAGCCAAATATTTTGGTTGAAACTGACTTTCTCAAGCAAGCTATAAAGTGTTAGTTCTTTCATTAAATTTTAAATTGTTGCATTTTTCTTAATTTAACATAAATATATGACATGAATGACTTGATGGGGTTTTTTTTTTCCTTAATGTTTTTGGTTGTGGGTCACATATTTAATCTCATTGGTATCAATATCAATCTTCAATATCGAGATCACAAATTAAACTCGCATTATCTATGGTAAGGTATAAAAAAAAAATCTCATTAACGGGCAATAAAGATTTAAATTGTCAGACCTTCATTAAATTTTAAAATTGTCATACTTTTTCTTAATTTAGATGACTATAATGTGAATGACTTGATGGGTATTTCTTATATCATGCCATAAAATTCTTTTCATTATTTTTAGTAGAAACAAAACTTTTATTATCATTATTGAACATATCATGTGAGAAAAAATGAGAATGAAATTGAAAACCACGGGAATTGATTCATATTTGTGTATATTAAATTTCACTTTTTGATGAACACGTAATATTTAACTTTAAAACATTGTTCGTCATGAGACAGAGGGGCGTATTTGCTTAAAAAAACATCCCTCATATATATATATATATATATATATATATATATAGATAATATACTAAATAATAGATTGGCAAGGTTAAAAACGACAATACCAATGCACACTAATAATCAACGGCGGCCCAAAACCGCTTCTTATGTAGTTCTTATAGTAAACAGAACCATACGATGTACCTCTTCTTTTTGTCCTCTTGTCGGTCATGTTTATTAAAATGTCGCATCAAATAGAATATATATAGGGTATGTGACATTTTAATTTATCTAATTGATATAACATAATGAGAACGATAATACAAAAAATTAGATTTAATTTGACACGACAATATACCTTAATTATTTAGTGGAAGCACAAATATATATTTTTTTCTTACAAAATATAGGCAAAGCTATATATATTAAAACATTTTATAGGTAAAAATTTAAGGTTCAAAAATTGAATGGGACACGTACCTCCGCTTATTTACACGTGATTTGCCACATATGTTGGCAGATGAAAGAAAAAACAGAGGAAAAAAGTACCCAACAATTCATAGCAAATAGATGACTCATTGTGGGAGTGAAAAGTATGTCCTTAGAAAATGACCACATTTTAATTGCAATGAATAAAAGAAACCATGACATTCAACTGGGTGAAGTGAATAAAGGGAAGCAAGAAAAACAATGGCGTTCTGACTAAATGGATCTTCGAGCGTGTTCTAAGGCTTTAGAACAGAACGCTAAGGATTAATAAAGTGGGAACGTTTAAGGCCTTGGCGCATAGAATATGATCAAACCTAAGGACCACTAAGCTCGGAGTGACTTAGAACAGATAAGGTAGGCTCGTTTGTTTACGTAACACGTGGCAAGATCTTATCTAACAGTTGAAAATCAAAAGGATCAACGACGAGATTAGATCCTGTTGGAGCAAGAAATGGGGGCTTCAATTTCTGAAAATGGAGATAAATTTGAGCAGCATAATGACTATTGTCCTTAAAGATTTATTTGCCCTCACCTACAAAGTTTGTTAACAAGTTTAACGACAAATTACATCCAAGATATAAAAAACCCTTGAACACAATATGTAACAATATTATTATGTTCTAAAACAAGAAATAAAACCTATAAAATTCTGAAGATTTAATAAAAGACAGAGGTATTATTTTATGAACTGATAGAACTAATACAATCCATGCAATCTTTCACATAAAGGTGCCTCTTCATTTGTATAGGCATCTCTTCATATAATATCACCATTACAACGAATATGCCCGTTGGTAATAGACATTCAAGTTCGTATGAAAACATACAACCAATAAACACGTCAATTTGAAACAACTCAAAAGACACATTATTTGAAAATATATCAACTTGGGTGGACGCCGCGACGTCGGGTACACTACACCAGAAACTGTGCAAGATTTTGTGAGCGTAAAGGCACCAAAGTTGCCTCGACCTAGAGCTGAAGAGCTTAAGGCGTTGGGCTCTTTGCCCCTAAAAAGCTAATTATTATACTTAGCGTTGCAACCTCAGTTTCTAGCACCGTGGTGCTACACGTTGATGTCAAATACACTAAAAAAATGCATATTTTCATATTAACGTATGTGTCTTTGATTATAGAACATGTAAGACATATTACAATCTTTCTTATAATCTCCCACTAGATGGTAATATTTCTCCATGTTCAACAACAATAAACTCATACATACAAGAATGTATCTTTTGATTTTAACCTTCAATTAGTGAATATACTTTGAAATATTCACAAGACAATAGTGTGTGATGCATTAAATTTTGTCTCTTAAGCAAATACTAAAAAATATCACATACAAGCTATCCAAGATTTCAATTAGAAATGACATCATTTGTTATGTTCATTTAGGTGAAGTTATCATGTCTTTAGCTACTTTGAGACCTGAACTTCTTAAAGAATATACATTTAACCTCAACTACATAGTTATTTGCACCAAATTTCTTGAAAGGGACTAATAAATTTTTAGTGCCAAACTGGTCATATAACAATGAAACATTCTTACCCATGTAACTATGGAATAGCGGTACAACTATAACATAGGTGGGTTACCATCACTAGTGACTCTTTCGTAGAAAGGTTTCAGTTCCATTCAACTAAAAGTGTCCTCGACTAAGTCTGTTGAAAGGTCTTTTGTTAAAAGATCCGTTAGGTAACAAAAACAACAATAATAACACCATTTGTTATTTGTTGTTCTACATGTTCATATCTCAAGCTAATATGCATAGACTTTCCATTATAGACTTTATTATAAGCTCTATCATGGTACAGAGAAATAGATGACATAATTTGTGGCCACAACTTGATGTCAAGCAATAAATTTCTTAGCCATTCTGCTTCTTTGCTTATAGCCACAAGTACTATAAACTCACTTTCCATTGTTAAGTGAGTTATGCACGTTTGTTTCTTAGAAGCCTAAGACATGGCTCCTCATACAATTGTGAGAATCCAATTAGATGTGGATTAATTATCACTTGCATTAGTTATCCAACCATGTCCAAGTACCTTCTAATGTCACTGGATAATCATTATAAAAAAAAAAAAAACCCAAATTAATGGCCCTTTTGAGATAACCAAGTATCCTTCCAATTGCACTCCAATGTTCCACCTAGGTTACTCATGAATCTTAGAATTTTACACACCATAAAAGCAATGTCTGGCCTTATACAAAGCATAGCATACATCAAGTTATGAATCGCACTAGCATACTCTAGTTGTGCTGCTGCTCAGCTAGAATTTTCTAGTAATTTAATACTAGAATCATATGGGGTATTCACTTCTTTAAACTTTTAGTGATTGAATTTAAGAAGCACCTTCTCAATATAATGAGACTGACATAACGAGTAACCCTTACTATGCTTCTTTACTTTCACACCTAAGATAGTATCTACTAAGCCAAGATATTTCATCTTAAATTGTAAAGTTAGATACTTTTTAGTATCATTTACCCCTTGCATGTTTGTTTCAAAGAGAAGCAAGTCATCAACATACAAATATATAATCACATTAAAATCATTTGTAAATCTAGAATATATGCATTTATCTGTATTATTATGCTTAAAACTATAATAAAAAATAGCAGAATAAAATTTCTCATGTCATTGTTTTGGTACTTGCTTTAATCCATAAAGCGACTTTACTAACTTGTAAACCTTTTTCTCATTTCTAGGCAATACAAACCCTAAGGGTTGTTCCACATAGATTCTTCATCTAGATCACCATTTAGAAAAGTTGTCTTTACATCTATTTTGTACACATGCAAATTATATATCGAAGCAATTGCAAATAGCATTCTAATAGATGTTAATTAGCTACTGGAGCATAAATATCAAAGAAATCTATACTATGCTTTTGTTTAAAGGCCTTGGCTACCAATCTAGCCTTAGAAGTTTATATTGACCCATCAGTATTGTACTTTCTTCAAAACACCTATTTGTTGCTTATTGATTTTGATCCTAAAAAGAGATCAACCAAGATCCATGTTTGATTAGACATTATTGAATCCATTTTATTATTTACAGCCTTTCCCCAAAATGAGGCATGTCTAGATAACATGGCTTCAATAAATATCTTTGGATCTTTTCCAACATTTAGCAACAATGGTATTTTGTTAAGTGTATCATTTCTATCTCTTTCGATCAAGAAGATTAAAGCTTGATATGAAATAAAATACAATGCTAAACATTTTTCTTTCCTTTCATGTTTCCTCACTTCGAAAGTTGTAATAGACTCTTTCTTTTTGTTATTAGTGGAGATACCTTGAGTACAATTACATAGTTGATCAATATTAGATTCCAATTATGTAGTAGAATTAATACTAAATTTATTTTCGATAAATTCAACATCTCTTGATTCTACAATCATATTAAAATCTAGATTTAACTATATATATGTCTTGGAATTTTCAGTACATCCTACAGAAATATATTTACTTCCTCTTACACTGAATTTTGATGATTTAAAGTTATGTACTCTATAGAAGGCTAAACAGCTCCACACTTTTAAATACGTCAATTTTGGTTTCCTTCCTTTCTATATTTCATATAGAGAAACATGCGTTTTCATAGAAGTAATTTCATTATGAACATGACATGCAGTGAGTAATACTTCTCCTATAAATTATTTAGCAATTGAGGAGTGCTAAATGTATTCTCTTTCTCTTTCTCTCTTATACTCTCTTCATTTATTGTCTAACATGTAGACTCTACTATCTTATTTTTGTTTAGATAACAATTTATAATGTTAGTGAATTCTACGTATCAAGCAATGATTGGAAAGAGTATAAAAAAGAGTGATTTAGAGAGTGTAACTAACACTTCTTTAAGGAATTTAACATTAAGAAGCATAAAGCTAATCATATTCTTAAAGATCCTATTCTTGTTTTCAGTTAAACCATTTTGTTGAGGAGTAAAAAGGGCTAATTTTAAGTGAATAATACTATGTTCTTGGTAGAAGGCATTAAACTTATTTGAAAAATATTCACTACTTCTATCACTTCAAACTATTTTGATCTCTTTATCCTTGTGATTCTCAACTTCAGCCTTGAAAAGTTTAAACTTATCTAAGGCTTCAACCTTTGTTCTAATCAAGTATATATATGTGTATCTAGAACAATCATCAATGAAAGTGATAAAATATCTTCTTCCTCCTTTAGTCAAAATTCCATTATGCTTACAAATTTAGGTATGAATTAATCCAATATTTGAGTATTTCGTTTGGCTTTAAGAAAGGTTGCTTAGTCATTTTGCTTGCGTGCAAATCTAACATTTATCATGTTTTTCATATTTGCAATTTGTCAAACTATGTTTAGACATACATTTCAAAGATCTAAACTTTAAGCGTGCTAAATGAGCATACCAAACATCAAAAGAATCAACAAAATAAACAGAATTCATAGCTTTATTATCATTAATACTTAGTTTGTAAACACCATCATAAGAACAACTCTTTTCCCACAAAAGTCCCATCATAAAAACAACTCTTTTCCCACAAAAGCCCCATTCTTTACTATAATATATGTATTGCCTTCTAGTAGAATCTTAAGCCTGTTTTTACATATAAGATTTATGGATACAAGATTCTTCCTAATTTTGAGAACATGGAAGACATTATTTAATGTCACTTTTTTCTCGGAAGTAAAGTTAATCTTCACCACTCCTTTACTATTAATCACCGCTACATCATGATTTCCTATGGGAACCATTTGTCCTTCTTTTTCTATTGCATATGACAAGATCTTGTCATCGCAAACATGAATAGTAGCACCGGAGTCAAGCCACCAATGAAAGGACTTAGTTGTAGCCATGTTGGTTTTGATAATCATGACAATTTGCATCTTCAAGACCATTGTACAAATCTCTTTTGATTTCTCTTAAACGACTTTGGCTTTGTTGGAGTTAACTTTTTACTTTTTCTTCTTGTACCTATAGTCATTTTGGAGATGGCCTTTCTTTCCACAGAAGAAACAACTTCTGGAAACTTTTTCAGGCCATTACTGTACTTCGTAAACTTGTTGTCATTGTTGCCTTTGAAGTTCTTTTGAAATTTACTAGCTTTACAATATTAACTTTGGAGGAATCCATAATCTTGCCTTTAGGATCATGAGACTTAGTCTTTTCGTCGATCCTCAAGTGTTTTTGCAATTCCTCCAAGGTTATATCATCTCTCTTATGAAGGAGTTTCTTTCTATAACTATTCTAGCTTTGAGGTAATTTAGCAATAATAACCCTTACTTGGAATGATTTAAAAATTTCTACTTTCAGCTCACGAAACTTAGTGACAAAGAACTGCAAATCATATATTTGCTCATGAATGGACTTGGAATTAACCATGACATATTCTAAAATTCAAGATGAGGAATATCTTTGTACCTTCTTTCTTGGTTTTTGCTTATATTCGACATCATTTCATATCTCTGCAGAGACTCCATTGAGTTGTAAAGATCATAGAGCCTATCAAAAAGCATGTTGAGAATTGATTCTAGCACATCCCCTCACCATATTCATGCTTCTTTCTTTTAGCCTTCATTTTGTCAGAATTGTTCTCCTTTAGTTCTAGAAGTGGCTCTAACTTTGGATCAAGAACATATGCAATCTTGAGGACGGAGAGTAGGGATAATAACTTTCCCTTCCAGTGGGTGAAATTTGTGCTATCCAAATGATCAAGTTAAACATTTGAGTTGAGGAAAGAGGCCATGTTCTTTTTAACCTCCATTGCAATAGATTAAAACCTTTAAGCATGTTGGTGTATATGTGTATAGAGCAAGAAATGAAGACTTGAATTTCTCTAAATAAAGATAGGTTTAAGGCGTATAATGAATACTTTCCTCAAAGGTTTATTTGCCCTCACTTATAAAGTTTGCTAACGAGTTTAACAGTAAATTACTCCCAAGATACAATAAATCTTCCAACACAATATCTAACAATAATATTGTATTCTAGAACAAGTTATGAAACTCATAAAATTTGAGAGATTTAATAAAAGATAGGGGTTTCATTTCACGAACCAATACAATCAATGCAATCCATGGATTCTTTCACATAAAGGTGCTTCTTCATTTATAAAGGTATCTCTTCATGTAATATTACAACTATTATAACAGATATGTCTATTGGTAATATACATTTAAATTTGTATGAAAACATACAATCAATTAACACATCACCTTGAAACAATTCAAATAACACAATATTTGAAAACATATCATCTCGGGTAGGTGTCGTGGCATTGGGAATGCTACATCAGAGACAGTGAAAATTTTTTACAAGAGCTATGGCGCTGCCCTTTGGGCACCAAAGCACTCCATGGTCAATGTCAAGACGCTTTTGGCCCCTAAAGAACTTATTGTTACTCTCAGCATCATGGCCTCAATTTTGAACATCGCAACACTATACACCGATGTGAAATAAACTAAAAAATATGTATTTTTATATTCGCATGTATCTCTTTGATCATATAACAAGTGAGACACGTATTACAATCTTTCTTACAGGTCCAACCCTTATTCTTGAGCACTATTAAGCCTATAAATAAAGGTGTGTGAGGGAAAAATTATTGTTTCTTTGATTTTATTACTGAAATCATCTTTTGTTTTTTGAGATTTTCCTTAAATATTTTTTGTCACCTGGGTGTCGGGATCTTTCCTAGCAGGAATCCCCATTCCTCTAATCTTGGGTTTTTAGACAAGAACCAGGATTAAAAAAAACAAATAAGTAACAATTGTCAAAAATCTCACGCAAATATTCACCCAAATACTTTATACGTATATATAGGGTTTTTTTGGAAGGACCGTTCCTACAACGTAATATCTAAATTTTTTTTAAAAAAAACATAACTTGATTGTTAATATTAAATATAACATTGATGTCATCAATAAATTACATTAAAAAACGTAACAAAAAATATGTTATGCCTCTCCATGATCAATATTACATTTAATGTTTGAAACCATATTTTAAGGACAATCATGTTATACCTCTCTAGCTTCAATATTATGGTCAATGAATACCATGTTACAATTACATGTATGACGGAGGAACGTACAAAAACTACATATACATACACACACGTGACTTTTTAAAACACACACATGCATATAGAAATGCATGTCAGATAGAAGAACTACTCTATACTTGGGATTTTTTCTACTAAAAATACTTGAAAGGGTGTTTGACAATCTTGATTTAAAGTCATGATTTTAAATTAAAATAGTGTAAAACTTTCATATGCTGCAGTATTGAATTAATGATTTCAAAATGGTTGCTAAATATCCTATTGGATTGATCATGAAAATATGCTTATTAATTTTCTCTACATATGAGTCGCAAACTAAAAAATCTCGAACAGAAAAATTTGAGTGACTCGAGAGGATTTTTTTGCTTGTCGAGGAACTTACAGGATTGTTGTACGTAATAGTGGGTACTCCAAGGGGGCGCATAAGAAAGGACCACCTAAATTCTTGTGTCATTCGTCAATTGCTTATTTTGATGGAAACGCTCTTTCCCACATTAATTTTGTCTGCGAGAAAACTACGTGTAGCATACGTTACTTTGATATAACACTTATCTCACTTTTCTTTCCTTCGCCTTCTCTGGTCTTATCATTCAAAACAATGATCTGTTTAAAAAAATGGTATCTTGATCATGATTCGTGAATATAAAATAGTCATTACGTAAAACAATAACAATGGTGCATGTATAAAACAACTGCACTATACAATTAAAGAGGCTTATTAGTTTATTTGCTAAATTATACAACACTAGGGAAAAAAAAAAGTTTATCACATTATTGACTAAACAATTTTAATTGTGCGACCAAATAATATTAAACAATGATTATACTCTAGGGACCAGCAGGAGGTGCCCCAACAGTGTCTTTGGGTGTATCGTCGGGCTCTCGTACCTTGTATTTTAATCAAAAGGCTCGCAACTATGAAATTGAAGATGGTCGTGGGAGTAGGGTTTGCTATTGCAATGCGCAAATGTTGAATGTGTGATGTAATGGGGTGGGGGGCGTTAGCTTTTTGGGGCAGCGTTTTAAATGCGTCGTTTCTTCGATATCCTTACTCTCTTGAGGTCTCGTCCCTTGTGGTGCAACGCATCTAATGGTGCCAAAGGTGTTGTGTTGTATGGCTGCATTGGGTTGCGCATGTGGTGTACTTGCGTTGGTCAAATGTGCGTCAATAATGCTTCTCCCTTTCATTTGATGCTCGACCTTTTTGTGGTGTTTCAAGCATTGATGATCATTTCTTTGTTGTCAGTTTGTTCGTTGCTTTTGTAGTGTATTTTTTTTACCATATGGGAATGTTTGAGAAGACTTTCTAAAAGTTACTTTTGGCTTTTTGAGCTCAAAAATTGCTTCCAGAAATATTTTGGATCTTCAAAAGAGCTTCTAGTCAAAGTCATAAAATATAACTCCTCAAAATAAAAAATAAAAAAACACTTTTGAAATATATTTTAAAACTTGTAACCAAAGTTTTAATAAGATATTATAAACTTCTAGGGTGTTTAACAATCTTGATTTGAACTCTTGATTTATAGCATATAAAAGCTTAACACTGTTCGAGTTTAAACTCATGAAATCAAAACAAAGTTGCCAAACGCAAGGTTTATTATAATCGAAAAGTTCCGGTATGCTGCTTCAACCAACGAAAATAATTTCATGCACTTTTGAGATGACGATTTCTATTCTTCGCCATTTTAACTCAATTTCGTTTGTTTCTTTTTGGCAGTGCACGAGGAAGCGATCTTGAGACAACTTTCACAAATCATGTCTCCTCCTGTAGATTTTCCCTCTTCTCCGGTCAAAATTTTCTCTTCTTTTTGTATTAACTATTTTTTTTCCCTCTCTACCGAAGATTCCAATAGACAGAATCAAATGATGATCACGTGATCCGTCAAATGAGAGAAAATAGGCAGAGAAAATAGGCAGAGGTTAGTTAAGTTCATCCTTTTGCGCTATTTTTAAGAGTTCAAGTTTGTTTCACCTAAAAAAAATTAAAACTCTATTGTTGTTTTTTAAATAGATCGGAGATTATAAAAGTAATTTTCCTAGTTATTAATTAAAAGAATTATTTGATAAGATATAAGACATCAGAAAATATCCTATTAGACACAATTTAATTTCGAATTAAATATTATTTTTAAAGGCCAAATTATAATCATATCATAGATTGGATACTTTTTCATGTCATCCTATAAATAATTGTCATAATTATTATTACCTAGTTATCTTACGTAAGAACTTTGAAATATTCTATCCAAAGTCCAATGCCCCCTCTAAATAATTGAACCCAATTCCTAATAGGCTAACTATTCCACCATAACCAAACACAGTCATCATTAAAGTCTCTCTCTCTCTCTCTCTCTCTCTCTCTCTCTCTCCCCCACCCTATATTCCCTTAACCAAGAAAAGTGAAAATCACCAAAAACAGTAGTTTTTTTTTTTGGATAGGAACGAATCTAGAAGAAAGATGGGAATGTACTTTAGGAAAATCTCTGTCAGGAGTCAATATTTGCCTAAACAAAACGGTATTGATCTAATATTATCAGTAACGTTGATTTGACTTTCTTGATTACGATAGATTTGACGTTAACTGCCTGTTTTCTCTGTCATTGATAACGTTCTGTGCTTGAGGATAGCAAGAAACTGTGTCATAGTGTAGACCTGTTGGGTAAACTTGACACACTCAAAACACTGCTAATTACTAATTCACACTGCTTTTCAGAGTTAATACACTTTTTGTATTTAACGCACGTCCAAACAGGCTTTGGCTCTCCCTCTTTTCTTTTTCTTTTTTCTTCCTCTTTCTCCTCTTTATCATAAATTTGGACAAACTTTTTTTTTTTTCATTTCATTTTTTTGTAATTTTAACATTTTATATATTCAATAAAAATAGACATCAACTTCAATTTCGATTTATAATAGTTTTGATCTTGTCATTGGATTCCCTATTTTGGTATGATTCCGTGTTTTATTTTAGTGTTTTGTGTGTTTTTTAATGTTTTTTTTAATCAACTACGTAAGATTTTTGAAGGACAAAAATATTTAGATGGTAGTAGAGCATTACATAGCATGTAAAAGAAAGTATACTAGAGGTGAAAGGCATCTTGAAAGAGCCAAAGATCCATTTCTAGAAGAGCTAGATTAATTTTCCTTGTGGAGTTACGTGCACATACGTTTTGTTCATTGTAATAAATGTTTTGTTTTATCAAGCTTGGCGTTTCTACAAAACTTGTAGTGATAATATTATTTTCAGTAAATAATGTTATCTCTGTTTGAAAAATAATTACTTACAAACCTGTAATATGTTATAAATGGTTGGTAAATATAATTACGATTTTATTTTGATTGTTATTTGATTTGATAATTTAGAATTGTATCTAGGTTTAATTTATATTTCATATCCTTCCACATATTTTTTCCTACAATTATAAGATAACACAGTAATACTCATAATTGTTCTGTCTGCTAATTTTATGTAGCTTGAAAACATAATAATATGGTGAGGAGATTTGACATGTTTCTACCCTAAAAATTAATTTGACTTAAAAACAGATGTAATTCTCATTGTGATTATAATAAGTACGTATTTCTTACAAAAGGGAAAGACCTAATTATTTGATTGGTCACACTGATGATAATTGTACATGACTACAACATAATTACGTTGTAATAATTTTTTTACGTACCAAAAAAATAACATTGTAATTATTCTAATGATATGGACTTTTACTATATTTCTAATGTTTTGAAAATTTTGTTTAGCTTTATTATTATCTATTAAGATTTTGCTATGCCTTAAAAACAAAGACTGTTTGGATCACATGAGGCATTGAAAACGTAGACACCCTTTGGCAGGCTGGGACACTCAGTTATGTCCTCTAATCATCATGTTTGGTCAATTAATGGCCCTTCTGTAATTTGCTTCTTTGGCACCAACAATTTGGCAAATATTCTATCTCTGCCCTAGGACCGGCAATTTCAGACACAACAAGATACATGATACGAAAACTACGCGAGATAAATGAGTTTGGATCACGCGTTTATTACTTGGGTCACAAATGGGTCGACATGAATAACACAAAAATAAACAGGCTGGATTCGTGTTAGCACATTTAACACGCTTTAACACGTTTCATTAAACAAGTCGTAAACGTATCGACACAACACAACCTGCTCGTTTATAGCTCATTTAAACTTAAAAATAAAATATTTGAAATTTAAATCCTAAAATATATAAGGCATGTTATACTCAAACCTTAATTTCAAACCCTAGCCATTTAGACAATTTTATTTCAAACCCTCACCACTCAAACCCTCCAAGACTTTTGGAGAGTGCTTGGAGCTTGGATTTAGGGACCTCATTTCAAGCTTAAAAAGATTGATGTTTTAAGCACTTAGACTATTTATTGTTAGACATTTGGATAGGAACATTTGAATGTTGGTTATGTTTTGAATTTTGATTTGGATATGTTTGTTATGTTTGAAACTTAGTTTAAGTGGAACTTGGCATGATATTGCTTAGAGAGTGTTACATGCCTAGCACTAGTAGGCTAGTATTAATTAGATATTGTGTCTTTGTTAATTTTCTTTATAGTCTTTTTTCTTTTATTTTTTTTAATTTTTAGTTAACTAGGCCATAAACGTGTCATATTCGTATTTTTCTCGTGTTAACCAGCCAGGCATGTTTAATAATCATGTTAATCATGTCGTGCCATGTTACATGTACCATAGACGGTTAGTGTTCGTGTTTGCATTTCAGGTACGTTTATTAATCGTGTCATATTCGTGTTCAATCTAATTGTATCGAGCTGTAATTATGCTGACATGAATACGATACGCGAACAAAAATAGCCAGCCTTACTCTGCCCCAATTCTTTATTACTTCATGAATTTAATTCAGTAATTTTTTTTCTCTTTATATCCTTGCCCCCACTTTTTTGTTTTCTTGATAAGTATCCCTACTCTACTTATGGAAGCTAAACTCGTTTTTTAGTCCGCATCAAATGATCTTTTTAGCTAAGTAGCAGCAGGCAGCTTAACACTTATATTTCTTAATAGAAAATAATGTCGACTGTTTTTTTTCTTTAATTTTCTTTTTAAATACGCAAAAGTGAGCAGTTTTTTTTTTTTAGATTTTCATATAAATAATAGATTTTAACCACTTCACAAATAGAAAAATGGTTATTTACTTGTCTTGAAAATTTACTTGTTGCTAAATTGTGACATATTTGATTACACCTAAATTTATTATGTCTTTTTTGTGCTTATCGGCTGTTCCCCAAGGAAAGAGAATATGAGATATATATACCTTTTCTATTTTGTTAGATGATTCATATATCATATTTAGTGAGTTCAATTTTTTTTTAAAAAAAAGGCTTCTTTCTAGACAATATTGATGATGTAATGTATGTATATATCATATCGGAGAGTGAGTGCGGATCTAAAGTTGCAAAGGTCTTCATGCTTTGATAAAAAGTTGATAGTTTTTTTAATTTAAAAAAACATTGATAAGTTGATGGTTGATAGCGCATTAACCAAGCATATGATGCGCAACATGTCATAACTACGCAAGGGTCACTTTGTTGGTGCGTTAGATGATTAAGCAATTATGTTAATAATGTGACGGATGCACTCATCAACTACATATATATGGTGTAACTCGCGAAATAATATGCTCGCATATTCCCCCTCTATTGTTATATCTGGTGTCCGTTTGGGGAGCGGTTGGAACCATTTTTTTTATGGTTTGAATTGTTTTTTCATTTAAATTTTGTGATAGAAAATACTGTAACAAAAGTGGTTAAAATCATTGAGAACTGTTGGAACCATTTTTGCTAAACAAGCTATTCTCTTCCTCAATTTTTGTGTCAATCTGGTCTTTTCTATTGAGTCTTGACACTTATGGTTTATCTTTGCTCGTATCCATTCTCACTGGTAGATCCAACCAAATGTCTAGAGTCCAATCCTCTTATAATGTATGGTCATTTGCGACTATTTATGAGTTTGTATTTTGTTTAATTTGAAATGAAATTTTCTTTAGAACTAAGCGAGGCTAGAAAATATATATATATTGATATATCAATTATCACTCTAACATCTAAATAAATAATCAACAAAATTGATATATTAAATTGAAAAGAAAGATAAATATTGACTATTATGGCATTTGATTCATAGGTTTGAACTATATTTTAAATCATTTTGTTATAGTATTTTTCTGTAAAAATTTGATTTAAATTCAGACTTTATGTTCAAACCTACAACCCAAATGAGAGATACATATAAAAACATTCAAATATGCATAAAGGAGAATAATTCAATTGTTGTTTCAATCTAAACAATAATTTTTTTTCTTTCATGTCAAGCCTAAATAGAAGATCATTAAAACTAGAAGAAAAAGGCAAACAACTCATTTTTTGAAACTTAAAAAAGATAAATAGACAAGTTTTAAAAATATTTGTAGTAATAACATATTTGCTAAGTAATTAATTTATTTAGCAGAAGTAAATAATCCTAATCTTTGTCTCGGCTTAGAAGAGCAAGACCCTAACCATTAGAGCAGCCCTCAAAAGGCTCTCAAACAAGCTTATATTTTTTTTACAAAATAAAATCTTCTCAAAAGACGACTTAAGTTGCTTGCCTAGAAGCCCAATTGAGCTCAATTTGGCTAGACCGATCATATCAAGAGTGTATGGCAAAAGTGGTCTAAACCACTTTCTCAATTACAAACAATATAAAGTTTTCACATACTACAGTAGCAATAAAAAAATCGATACAGTATAAAGCTCTCACATGCTACAGTAAAAACAGTTCTAATCAATAGTTTTAACCATCCTGCCATTATAGATCAACGCGATAAACGATCCTGGAAATCTTGACATTGACCTCAAATAGGTCTTCGATCATTCGGCCTTGTTGTAAGGAGAGGAGTCTTTGAATATGAAAGAATTATCAAGATGAATTGAAATGAAAGGGAAAAAATGGATTTATTTATTAAGAGTAAATAAATGATTTATTGATAAACATTGTTTACTTCATTTACTTTAAAATACATTATTTATTTGCTAAGTTTCTAAATATTTATAACTTTCATTAAAAAAAATATAATTGCTCATGCCATGAATGAAAGTGGAGTGATCGAGTTTTTTTCCCCCACAAACTTCTTATTAAAAAAATTACATATTGTGCTACATTTTAAATAAATATATTTATGCATGTCATATTTAAAAATATTGTTCAATATTACTACTTATATTACGCATTTAAATTTTGTCATACTTAAGTATTAGAGGATTTATAACAAAGTTTTAAAAGATTATGTTTATAAATATTTCCTTATTGATTTTAGCCACTCGAAATTGCAAAAGTAAATAAAAAAACATAAAAAGCAAAACTAGAAAAGGACAATAGTGTGAAATCGAGAGGGAAGAGAGATGAAGGCAAAAATGCAAATAAAGTAGATCAAAGGGGTAATTTCGGTAGATAGATAAAATTTTCTTCAATCCCACGATCCCATCAAGTGAAATGGCACATTATATTTTAGCAATATAATATATATATATATATATAATTGTTTTTCAATTTAGCTTTTTTTTTTTTTAGGGAATTCTCCTTGATTACAGTTTATTTGTTGTGAAATTAATAAACATGCTTGTGAATTTCAATTTTTTTGTAGAATTATTTGTCACAAAATCAACTCACACTCATTTGGAGGTTTGGACCGTATCTTAAAAAACATCTTCAAATCTCTTTTTGACCGTCTCTCTCTCTCTCTCTCTCTCTCTCTCTCTCTCCTCTCTCTTGCCTTTGTCTCATGTACACGCTCTCACACACGCATATATAAATACAGCTATTACATTTTCTCATCATAATCATCCTTTGCCTTTTCGCCGCTGTTGCTGTGCGAAAGGGAGAGACTCTTTCTCTTTCTCTCTCTAACTATCTGCGCAGAAGAGAGAGAAACTGAAGAGAGAGAAAGAAACCGAAAAACATTTTTAGACTTCTCTCTTTCTCTCTCTCTTATTTTTTACCCTTTATTTTTTCTGATCTTTTTCGCCACTCCAAAAGCTATTTTCTTCCGATTCTGATAGAAAAGGAAAATAAAGGATTGAAATTTTCTCTCTTTACAATCAATATACATATATATATACACATATATTCTCTTGTTCTTCATCTTCGCCATTGATAAATCTTAACTCATCGTCATCGGAGTCGTCATCGCTGTTGATTGGAATTTCGTCTGATCCGACGGTTGAGGTTTTCCTAGTCCCTCTAATCGTACGACTAGGACTCCTTTGTCAGTCCCACTTTTCTCTTCTTCATCCTTACGTAAGTATATATATCTCTCTCTCGCTGAAATACATGCCTTTTTCTATATTCCTCTCTCTCTCTCTACACATATACACGCAAACATACATATGTATGAATCTGAGCATCGTGTTGGTCTGTACATATTTATTCTCTCTCTCTCTCCCTCTCTTTCCTTTGTTTTTCGTTTATTTTTTATTTATTTATTTTTTATCGGCTTCTTCTAATTTGTTTTTCGTTTTATTCCATTCATTGGAAATTATGCCCTTCCTGTTTTAAAAACGTCATTTCATTTCTTTTTTTTAAGTGTTTTTGGTTTTCGAAATCATGATTAATTAGTATTGCTAATTATCATTGGCGTCTTCGTATAATATATTACCCATTTGTTTTCTTTGCACGTGCAAGGTTTTAACTTTGAATTGTTATCTTGACTTGGTGGTGGTCCTTTTCTGATTTAATGATCATTGCCCTGAGATTTAATTTGATTTGATGTGTTTCAATTTTTTTTATTCATTTATACTTCTTTTCTTCTTTTTATTTAGCATCATTAATTCATGTGTATTGTATTGCCTTTATTAGTGTGATTTTTTGTTTCTAGATAGGGTTGGGTGGTTGTTTGATGGAATTTGAATTATATATAATTTGGGTTATTGTGCTTTTGCATGTGGCTTTCATTTGATACCAGTTTGGTGGGGTTTAATTATGATTTGTTTATGGGTAAGGATAATCTTCATTATCAACAAGTGATCCAAATTTACTACATTTAGGTTATGGATTTATTTACTTATTGACTTCTTTTGATTAGTAAGGTGGCGGCTGTTCCATACTTAACCAGAAGAGAGATAAAGAGCGAATAAATTACTGAGTGACTTATCTAAGTGAGTTAAGTGTTGGTTTAAGTACCACTTGGCCTGAAATTATTAAAATGTTTCCTCAAGTAACAGGGTGTTTGACAAAGTGGTTAGAACTGTATTTACTGTAGCATATGAGAGCTTTATACTGTACTAATTTTTTTATTATTACCGTAGTATGTGGTAGTTTTATGCTGTTTATAACTGAGATTACCGAACTTGTCAAACAAAGCATAAGTATGAAAGTTGCTCTATTTGCAATTCTTCATTTATGGCGTTGAATGGAGTGTAAACGATGTTCAAGGATGTCTCCAAGTGCGTGCCATAGGTTCGGATTTTGGACAGGTTTTAGAGGGTGAGTTTGGGGAGTTTTAAGGGTTTTTTTTTTTTCTTTTTTTTAAGGGGAAAAAAAAGAGAATTCTGTGTTAAGAGTGTGAAAAAAATCTACCAGTAAGACAGTTTTTAACGCTAGATGTTTATCAAGTACTGTTGTATTAACGTAGCTAATTTGATTTGTTATGAGTTTGAGGTAATGTAATAGTTGAAAACTGTCACTTATGGTAGGTTATTTTTTCATAGCTTACCATAATTTTTTTTTTTTTTCCTTTTCAACGTTTGTTGGCCTTGAAACATTTTACTTGGGAATATCAATTTGGATCATATAAAATCTTCGTGGTGGAATTTTGTGTGGAAGGGTGGTTTTTCACTTTATAGAGAATGATGTGAAGTGCCACCAAGCCAACATGTAGGGATCGTGGAATTTTATGCGGAAGTGGGTTGTTCCTTTATGTAGAAGGGTGTTGGATATTACCAGGACCCTTAGTACAACTTGTAGGGACTGTACCCCTATGTCGCGAGACCTTGGTTTGATTTATGGCCGACTAATTTTCAATTTTAATGGAAGAAATGTGTCAAACATGTAGGCCTTAGTGGTATTATGTTGTAGGCATGGAATGTAGCTGTCATCGCAGTGAAAGTAATTGAGTACTGTTAGCTTAAAATGGGGTCGCCATGTTTTTTGAAAATATCATCACAACTTCCCTTGTGGTTTTTGAGTTTCGAATTTCACGAACATTCACGTACATCCACTAATTTTTTCCCCTTAGTTGTTAAGAGTATTGATTTCTTCATTGACGCCAGCCTCACCTTTTTGATTCTGTATTTTATCATTTGCAGTGAGCAGGTTATACTTTTCTGACGGTTGTGGCCGATGGAGCGGCCTAATGGTCATAGGAGGTTGAGGACAAGTGATCATCATGGTCAAGAAAACGGTGATGTCATTCCATCTAGTGTTGGAGATGACCTTGATCCGTGGACTGCATGGGCATACAAGCCACGGACCATTTCAATGTTGCTTGTTGGCGCATGTTTTCTTATGTGAGGATTCTGCCAATTTTGAAGTTCCTATATAGATAGTGTTTTTTTATTTTTTTAACCAAATTTGCAATTCTTTGTTAATAATTAATAGTGTGATTTATTTTTATAAGGTCAACATTGATAGTAGGTGGTCAATTAAATATCAACTTGCACTTTCATGTTTTTCAACCTGGATTGTCTTGCCTCAACTTTTATAGTTCCTGCAATCCCTGCTTAAGTCATTTAATTCAGAATCATTTAAATTTGCAGCCTCTCCAGACTCATATGAACCTTTAAACGGAATCTATTGTGAAATCTTTTTGTATTGAGGATTACAATTGGTTCTTTCTATGTAGGAGAACGACTTTTTTAATTGCTCCTTCATTATTTACTTATTTATTTATTTGTAGTTTGCTTTAGCCCTTGTCATTGCCCTTTTAACTTATTGCGCTTCTGTTTTCATTTCATTCTCCACCTTTGGGTCATAAAACAAAATGTTGCTACTTCTAGTGGACTCTATTAAGTTGCCAACTATCTAGAATCTGATAGATAGAACTTCCATAGCAGGAAAATGTTTAGTTCTCCTCATTTGCTTTGCTTCATAGAGTTTGCAAACTTTTAATTTGGGTGAGTACTTGTACTAGGTCGGGAAAGGATGCTTGAAGAAGATTCTTTCATCCTTTCTTTGTTGTTCTTTGTTCTCGTTTCTTCGAGTCTCCATGTGATCATGAGAATTTTGTGCATTTTGTCTTATCGTTTTCAATGCTATCAATATCAGAGAGAAGTCTTAAAAATTGTCCATTTTGTAGCATATGAAAGTCGAATTATGAAAAATCAGCATGCCTTAGATGAGCTTATCTTACCATGCCGCTGTTTTGACACAATGATTAGGTTTATTTGCATTAAATAATATTTTTTTTCTTTTTATTTTCCCTGTATGCATTTACCAGATGGGCAAGTGGGGCATTGGATCCAGAAAGTACTCTTTCTGGAGATCTTGTTACATCAGTGAAAAGGTATGTTCTTATTATTTGTATTGACCAATGTCTCTATGCAATATCTTTGTAGAATTTTTGTCAAATCTTTACTAGAATTTTTTTCAACACTTTGTGTCTTCTGTTTCTTGTAGGGGCGTATGGGCAATGATTGCAGTTTTTCTTGCTTATTGCTTGCTGCAAGCCCCTTCTTCGTAAGTCCTTGGATACAATTTTTGTGAATATTTATTGTTATCATCTATTCTTACTTCCATATCATTTCTCTGAGACTAAAATATCATGGTCTTAAGTTGCATTGTGATTTTTTGAGGCATAAGTGATATCTTCGTTCAACTTTCCTTTCTGTCTCCTTTTGACCTTTGGACTTGGGAGTTTGTAGTATCTTGTGTGATTGGCATTTCTGTTCAATTTAATTTTGAAGGAAAGAGTGATTGATATGGGAAACTGAATTGCCTTTGTTTTGGATGTCTCTTTGGCTGCCGGTCACCTTCTCTGTAGCAAGTTAACTACAACAATAAATATAATTTATATGCGGCCGGTTTCCAGCGTATTTATGCTTGTAAAAAAACAAAAAAAAGGAGATCGTTTGTTTGGATCATGTGTTATTTGTTTTTGTTGTGTTTTAAAATGAATATATATCAAAAAAAAAAAAAAAAATGAATTGTTTTCTCAAAGTTTCTTGTAGTTTTTGGTCGAGCCTGTTGGCAGTTGGTATTGTTTGCTGACGTGAAACTTAATACAGGATTTTGATTAGGCCACATCCTGCAATTTGGCGCTTAGTTCATGGAATGGCTGTTCTTTACCTTGTTGTTCTCACATTTTTGCTTTTTCAGGTTGGTTTCTCTGCTTCCTTTGTGTTTAGATTGGATTTTTTGTTTCTTTTTGTCTTTCGAATATATATATATATATATATATATATATATATATATTGTTTTGTGTATACCTTTTGATTTTATCTAGAGTCTCCACTTAAGTTTTAATCACTTTTTGCCTTTTAATCTTCATCATTTATTATTTGATTGATCACTATCGCGTCATGGTAACATTGCAATTTCTCACTTTCCAGAAGCGTGATGATGCTAGGCAGTTTATGAAATTTCTCCATCCGGATCTTGGTGTTGGTAATGCAGCTCTTGATAGCAAATTGTTAATTAGCTCATGGATTTCTCTGTTTTCAACCATTGTATCTTCTGGAAGAAATAGCTTATCTGGTCAGATATTTCTTGAAACTTTCTTATATCTGTGTCTATTGTATTATTGCGTGCAGAACTTCCAGAAAGATCCTACGGAGCTGATTGCCGCATATATCTTCCTGAAAATCCTACAAGCAGGTTTAAGAATGTTTATGTATGATTTCTTCTTTGTGAACCTATCTACATTTTACATTTCCTCATTTTATGCTCTTCTCGTAGTGAAGCAATCTTCTAATTTTGTTTTTTCTTCTGTTTAGGAGACACTTTTTGATGAATTTGTTCCAGCTCATATTATTGGATGGTGGGGAAAAGCTATATTGATCCGTAATCAGCCTCTTCTTTGGGTTCTATCAATTGGATTCGAGTTGATGGAGGTTACTTTCTTGACCTAATTTAGTACCTTATATTTTTATTCTTTGTATTCAGCTCAACTTAATTTCCTTCTCTCTCCTTGAGTGGAGGTTGTCTATCTTAACATCTCTGACATTTGACATTTACATAATTTGTATGCTCAAGTGGCCATATTGATTGTATAATGAAGCTTATTTTGGCATTTCAGCTTACCTTCCGCCACATGTTACCAAACTTCAACGAATGCTGGTGGGACAGTATTATTCTTGATATTTTGATCTGCAACTGGTTTGGTAAGAGCTTAAAGTTTTTTAAAATTTTGGCTTGTCATGGTTGAGCTCTATCTTCTATAAAGATGTTGTCAACGTCTTTATCGTGTTATGTCACTATATGTGCTTTCTTCTGTACTCATATAATTTACCCTTGACTGTAAAAGTGAAGGAAACTAGTTATTTCTTTGAATTTATCTACTTTTTATTTGGTCACTGTGGATTTCTTAACTACAACTAAAAAGCTCTCTGAGCAAGTTTCTTCTGGTGTATATTCTGCAGGTATCTGGGCAGGAATGCATACAGTTAGATACTTTGATGGAAAAACGTATAAGTGGGTCGGGATTAGCCGACAGCCTAATATTATTGGAAAAGTATGTTCTCAGCTGTACGCATAAGTTTCAAATAGTTGATAGACAGTTAACTTTAGGCTTTTAGCAAGATGTTGAAAATTGCATTGTAACATATGGTGTAGAAAGACAATCGCCTTGCCTGGCCTTTCTGTGGGAGAAAATTTCCAAACCCGCCCCCCCACACCCCCTCGTATTCTGTTTTCCATGGAGCTTTGTTTTTTTAAACTACGTTGATTTGAAGATGCCTATTCTACTGTTTCAGGTTAAAAGGACATTAGGACAATTTACGCCAGCTCAGTGGGACAAAGATGAGTGGCATCCCCTGCTTGGTCCATGGCGTTTCATTCAAGTTCTTTGCCTTTGCATTGTGTTCCTTACAGTAGAGCTTAACACATTCTTTCTCAAGTTCTGTCTGTGGATTCCTCCTCGAAACCCTGTTATCGTCTATAGGTTGATATTGTGGTGGCTAATTGCAATTCCGACAATTCGCGAGTACAATTCATACCTTCAGGATCGGTACTCTCTCACCCCCTGACAAAATCATGTGTGCACCTCTTGGCCTTACTCTTTTCCCATGTGTTTTTTAAGGGGAGCTTTATAGATATGCCTTATTTTTAGACTCTGGATTGAAATATGCCACATAGAAAAAAACCCTTTGAAAAAATGCCACAAGCCACTTGTTTTTTTTTATGAGTTTACTTTTGTATTGTTTCTTGTGCATGGCATATAGTGTAAAAGTTTTTTTGCAAGTAACAAAAGTCAATCTACTATTTAATAAGGTGGCAGTGGACATAAATATTCTTTTTTTTGTGTCCTTTTCTAAGCACCATGTGAATCATGCAGAAAACCGGTGAAGAAGGTCGGCGCATTTTGTTGGCTTTCCATTGCTATTTGCATTGTTGAACTTCTCATTTGCATTAAGTTTGGACATGGTATGTTTTCTTTAATCGGTCTTGCAAAAAGTACCTTTGTTACTTCAGTTTGGTTAATTGTACCATCTCAATTAGTTTAATGACGCTGAACTTCTTGATTCTGCCAGGATTATATCCTAAACCTATGCCCTTATGGCTGGCTACTTTTTGGACATCTGTTGGAGCATTCCTCATACTATTCCTCATTGTTTGGTCGTGGCAATCACATCGAAGTTTAGTGAGAAAGAGGCATTGATTTTGAACTCTTTCTCTACATTATTCTTTGATTCCTACCTTTCCTTAAAGTTTATCCTTCCATGTAAATACCGATCCTCTTTATCAAAATTGTAAATGCATGTTCTCTTAGATTAGTGGATCACAGTTTCTTGAGCCAGAGAATATTATCAATTCTTTCTTGTTAGGTAGTGGGAAATGCCTATACTGGAAGGCTCAGGAGTTAACGGGTTGCCACTATTACTGGCAAATTTTTTCCCGCTACAAGAATCCCATTTTAAAGTTCCAGCCTTTTTGTTAGTTTGGCCTCTTGTGGCTCAAAGTCTAGTCAAGGCCTCAAATTGTATTTCATAACTTAAAATAGTTTAGCCTTTATTCTTTGTGCCACATGACTTGGTTACTCTTGACTCGTTATTTGGATGATAGGTTTTTTTTTTTTTTTTTTTTTTGGTTTTTGATACTTAGAGGTGGGTGTTTGAACTCTATACTTGAAGTCGGGTATGGTTTTACTGTTAAGGAAGTCGGATATGATTTTACTGTTAGGTTAGACTTGCAACACATTTAGATGATTAGTTTTACTTGAAAGCATTGGATAATAATTTCGTGCTTGTTAGTTCCGGATAAATTTAGGTTTTGTTTCTTTGTTTAATTTATTACACACGTGTGACATGTGTGTACTTTGCTGAATGCTAAATTCAGAAGTGTGCATTGTATGACTGAATTAGCACATGATTACACCGTCAACCATTGCCACTTGTTGTGGAAATCTAGACCATTTTTGGTATGTATCATGTTCAATTAAAGCTTAAAAGTATACAACTAATACTAAATTTGATTAAGAAAAAGTAAAAATTTTATGCAAATGCTAAATTACACACTTCACGTATGAAAATCATTCTCCAAATTAAAATGCAATATTTATGGACATGATGTATTCGACCAAATTTTGTTTTAGTTGCTGTTGTTAGTTTTTGATTTTTGAACATTAATTTTTTTTCTTTTATATGTTTCAAAATTAAAATTTTTGCTTTGATATTAGAATATAAAAGAATAGTATTATTTATTTGTGTAACAAATCTGATAGCTATAATATTCGAATGCATTTCTATGCAAAGGCCAAAGGTAGTGTTAGCATTGATATTTGTTACAAGGGCGTTTAGCCAACCAATTTGAATTAAAAAAAAAATGGTGTATTGTAATTACTTTTTGCTTTATATAATAACATCCTATAGCTTTATATTATTATTGACTCAAACCGATTTGTCAAAAACACCTTGTAAATTTTATTTTTGCTGCCTGGTAAACTAAACAAAAAAAAAAAAAGAGTTCTCATTTCATCCTTTAAATTATCCAAACCGTTCTATCATGTCCACTACAACTAAAATAAACAGAATTGAGAAACGTGATATAAGAGAAAAAGAAAAATCATACTTTATAACACAGATTTGTTCAAGAGCCTTGGGTCTCGTTTTGTCTTTAAACTCAACTTTTGCCTCTAGAGAAATTAACCAAAACATGCCATTTAACCCGCTTCTTAAATTTAACTAAGAAGAGTCAATAAACTAGCACGTTTTCATTCAAAAAATAATAATCTTATCTTACATATATAAAAGGACGCATGTATCTTATCTTATTTTACATGTATAAAAGTGTGAATTAGTACTTGAAGATTCATTCTCCCCCTTTCGTCCTTGAGTTTTGTTCCCGTCTTGCATTAAAAAAAAAAATGTAGTTTGGTGCACGTATAAAGATTAGTTCTTTTTAATATTTTTTCTTCATGTAGAGATTGGTTTAAATGACCCTCTTGGAATTCACCACTACTGGAACCAACAAGTAACAAGAAGTAAGAATCACTCTCCAAACGCTTTTTTTTTTCTTTTCTTGGTTTGAATAACTAGAGGGGTCATTGTCTGCGTTGGACCTGAAGGAGACCCAGCAGTCTGTGAAATGGGGGCGACGGGGAAGCATTAAGACGCCTAGAGAGACTGCAGAAGTAGATCATAAGGGGACATCAGATATGATATGCCTGGCAAGTGGCAGGACAAGGCAAAACCAAATAATCTCTCCCAAAACTTCACCATTGCCTCTTTGTCTCCCCTCACCACCACCACACCCCCCCCCCCCCCCCCAACCCCTCTCTCTCTCTATCTCTTTCTCTCTCTGTAGCTGTTTCTTTATGCACTCGCATGTGTGTGTACGCATGCGGGCTTTTATTGTCCCATCACACCCTTATAATTGTCGGCCTATTCTTTCAATCAAACTCTTTCAGCATCACTTCAATTCAAATACAAATAGAGTCCACTTACCTGTGGGAGGCTATAAATAGGTCTTATTTCTTAGGTTGGTGGAAGTATCATGTCGTGGGGACCTTGTGCATTTTAGAAAAAGCAATTCTAGTCAATCCCGCATAAAATTAGCTCTTAAAACGACACTAAAAACCATTTTTGTGGAGCAGAGTTAACAGGCATCTGAGAGTCCAACTTCGCTCTCTCTCACGGATCGGGTCCCACCCCACCTCATGAGGTGTGAAGGAACGGACCTCAGCTACTAAATGCCATTTTGTTTTAGAAAGGGTTTAGTGGACTCTTGAGTTATTAGGAATAGTAACGTTAGATCAAATCGAGTTATTAATGTTTAGTTTAAGTAGTATTTACATCTGACAATATTTGATGATAGTAAGACGGTTTGAAAAGTACTCACGATGTGTAATTCTAATGATTTTATATTTCTATGCAGAACTTTCTTTTTTATATTATTGTCTGATAAAGTTTGGTCTCGTTTTCTTCTTTCAAAGGCCAAAAAAGATTTCTTTCGTGTAAACATGTTTAGATCTATGTATGTTCTTGTTCTTTATTTCTTTCACACTATTTTCATAACAGTTGCTATTGAATTGCATATAATCTTACTACCAAAGTGTACAACATTTTTCCCTTGACAGATTGAATAGATGTATGATTGCTATTACTTACACCAAATAAATCTTTTACCATAATGAAGACTCGGACAACGCAATAATGACCTTTTCCTTTGCTGAGTGACCACTCTTTGGTAACTAACTTTTAGCTAGGTTCCTCTCACAATCATATTTACCAATGCACATCATGACACTAGTTATTTCACTTGGTACAATCACTCAAAATCTCCGCTGTGACCTTCTGTTTTGAGGATTCAAATTTTATTATGCCTTTGACCTACTTTATCAGAATTTTCTTCCAACTTTGGAGTGCGGGGAGCTTTTCTTTTGCAAATTATTTCAAGGCAACCACAATTTTGGTTGAGAATGTAAAATAATGGTGGCCCTTGAAGCAAAAATATAGTTTCTTGCTAGGTACAAAATAGCATTGTGGGAAGCTTTTTCTTCCATACAGTCCTTCCTCTAACAATCTCTTCATTTTTAGGCTCCTCTTTAGTTTGGAGAAGATGTGTATATCTCAATGGCCCTTTCTCAAAGGCCCCCAGAAATCCGTTGCCCTTCATAATTTTAGTGGCCAAAGAAAATCCATTCAGTATGGTGATATCATTAATATCTTGGCTCACTCCATTGTTAAGTATCTCATCTTCATCTGGTTGACAAAGTGATTGAACTATATCCGAACTCCCGCATTCCCTCCGGTATTCTAGGGTGATTTCGGATAGTTGGTGAGACTCCAAAATATGGTCAGGTATGGTCTGTGGAAACAGATGGAGAAAATCAAAAGATGAGAGTGATTTTAAAGGTCGAAAACAGACTAGAGAGTATTGCTAGAATATTTTTGTTTTTTTACCTCAAGCATCCATCTTACATACTTAACATTGTTCACATGGTGGTTCATGTCCAAGTCACTTCTCTTTGGCTACAAAACACAAGCTTAATTGATTAGTTGTACATAGATGGCTTGAGCTATTGGAAGTTTGGCTCTCTTTTTTTTATTTTTTTTATACCTTTAAGTCATTGTTCAAATACTTTGCTTTATCATCCAACTTGACAATTTTCTCAGGGACATCTTCTATGATTGCTTGCTTCTCAATAAACCAAGGTGAAATCTCAGCTCTCACCTCTTCTGGCATCTTCGAAAGACGCCTTGTTTTCTGGTTCATCATGACCCAGGTGCTGTTTCATCATTTAGCATAAGCATGAATGGTGAAAAAACTAAAGCAATATTGGTGATGAAATGAAAAAAAATAAGGGACTTTCTTTCAAGAAAACTTACCTGGTTGCACGTGCTAAAATATGGCCTGTGTCTTGACTTCGGATTAGCCAGTCTCGCCGCATTCCATTCTTGCCTGACGCTCCAACCCACGTGTCAATTTCTACTATCTCTCCCCTGCAGAATCCAAGTATATGTAATTTGCTGCAGATTAGAACGGATTCATTCTAGGAAAAAGGGTTGAGGAAAAGTAGCTGTTGTATTTTCCATATTCCAATGCGACTCAAACTTGTGGTCTTTTTATGTTATGGTATCATGCTACAAGTACTGTTTTTTAAGCCAGTGTAAGAACATGAAAACTAAGATTAGACTGACCAGATTGGATACTGATCAACTTGAACTTGCATTCGTGAGACAACCCATATGAGGTTGTTCCTCGTCATTCCATGTGTGGCGCCAAATCCGTCACTAAGTAGACCAGACATCCACACATGATTTAATGCCGTTTCCTACACAACATACTCAAAAAAAAAAACTTTTATAGGAACACGCGGGATTTTTCATGCGAATTGTATAAAAAATACCCCCCTAATAGGCCTTTTTTTGTTCTAGCAGTTTTGCTTGCTTCTTCATTTTGATGTGATTTTGAATCGTCAAGCAAAAGTTCAGAAACACCATCAGGGAGGATACCCCTCTGAAGAAAACAAAACAAAGTCGTCAAATAGTACAATTTGTTACCTGAAGAAGATTAAGGATGCTCTCCAAAGTTGTAGTCTTATCAGGTCCAACCTCATAGGACCTAATAACAACTGTCTGTCTGTACCCGACACCGCCTTCAATGATGATACCATGACGAAAAGGATCAACCAATTGCTTCTTTGTTGGGATATTCTGTCGAATTCTCTCGGCAGTGACAGAGTCATTTTTAGTAACAGAAGCAACAGAAGTGGTGGCTGCTCCAGTCTTCTGGCTCAGCAAATCAGCCTTGCCACTTGACGTCGGAGAAGTCCCATTAATTTTTATGTAATTCAGATTCTTCATATTTTGGTCATGATGATTATCTCTATTGGAAGAGCACTTTATAACATATGAGGTTTGACATGAAAAAGCAGCCATTATAATGTGCTGATACCTTAGTACTATAATTTTGGAGAAGTTGGAAGAGAGAAACGGCAGTGATAGGCTTTTATAATTACTCAGGGACGGACCTGACGAAACAAAAGTTAATGTTCAGGAGAAGAAACTAGGTAAGCTTTGTTATAGAACCGAGCATATCAAGATGGGTTTTTTGTGTGTGTTGAAAAATGTGCTGCAAGTTTTGAGCATATCTTAGAAGTAATCGACAAGATACGTGGAAAATGTTCTTTTTTTTGGCTTTTTTGTGTCCATAAAATACAAAGTGGGCAACGATGCTTTGTGAGTTTTGGGTGTGGCGTTGGGGGTGTCTGTTTGCTCTTGAAAATTGGGCTTATATCATGAATCATCTAAACTCTGGGAGTTAAAGACTTTTAGAACAAACTGATGACTAAACTCTGGAATTTTTTAAAACAAAAATTAGGAATCCTTTGGACTAAATATTCTAGGAAAGTGAAGTTCTGTCTCGTCTGCAAAATGTGCAGGCGTTTCATAACAGAAGCAATTATTTCAAAAACTCCATGTATTTAATGAGCCCTTTTTATTCCCTTAAAACCTTCCTTCATATCGGTTTCCCTGGATGATACGTACTTGTGTGACTTTCTCCACCAACAATTATGGAACTTCGCTGGTATACCAACCTTTCAAAACTTTAATCTTCTTCCTTTGTCAGGAAGTTTTTAAACATACAATTGGGACTAATCTTTGCTGCTATTTGTGGCCATGCCGGTCTAAAAAAGTTCAAAACAGTTGTGTTTTTCACTGTATTATTCACAAATCTAGATTCTCTTAGATCCCAAATTCAAAGGAAAATGTGGTAATAACTCAATATCATGTCCTTGTGCATCAGAAACAATGATTTTATATCTCTATGAACAGGAAAAGGGCCACATCTTTTTGTCTAAATTGTGGGATGTGATGTTAACAGCATTGTCATGACTCCTTAGAGGATTAATTATGAAGGAAGATTTGGACTAAAAGAGAGTGGGAATCTCTATAGGGAGAAAGTGAAACGTAAAAGTTAATCAGAGAATTGTGACACGTATGGGAATATTTTCTTAGACACATAACAAGACTAGGTACTTTTCGTTTGTTTTTATCAACTCAGGGGTTGCAGTTTCCTAGGTCAGTGCCGATCTTCTCTATGTTTGAGTTTTCAACCACTTCCTGGTTTGTTGGTGAAGTCCAAAATATTCCTTTATCTACTAGTGAAATACAGCATATTCCTTTAGATTACAAATAAAAAAAAAAATTCACAATGAAAACTACTAGATTGTTCAAACTATCTGTTGCGTCACGCCAATATTAAAAAAAGAGTGGAAATAAGCTATAAAGAGCGAGGATGACGACAATGTAAGAAATCTAACCCCAACAAGAAAATCCAAGCAGGTGTCACATGATTTGCAAAAGAGGCTGACCTTGTTGACCCCAAGGATTAAAAAAAATTAAATCGCCCTTAGTTTGTTGCCTTTAAAAACGTCACGCTTTTATCATTAAGGAAAATCATGGTCCATTTCTACCCACTTTAGCAAACAAATGATAAAAAGGCATTGGAAACTGTTGTAAAAGTTGCAATTGGAACCAAGAAATGAAGCATAGAACCTAGGACAAAATTTCCAATTCAAATTTCGCCAAATGAGACCCATGGACCAAACATATTTTAATAGACGAGATTCTTTAAAACACTAGTCCTAGAATTTTTCTTCCATCGGAAAATTATCCCCTATCCTTACAACTTTACCAAACTAGTCCCCAAACTTAAAAAAAATATTGTATGCCCCAAATTGATGACAACTGTTAAAATTAGATCGCAACATCCTCCTACACATGATGTGATGTGCTTTGTTGCAATCCAAAATTTTATGGGGTGTTTGATATTGTAGTAAGAACCATTGGTTAGAACTATATTTACTATAACATGTGAGAACTTTATACTATTTATAACTAAATTAGTAGTGTAAACCGGCTTATGCCAAACACTATATTCCCTTCAAACTGGCTCACATGATGTGCACAAGGACGTTTTGGTCCAAATTTTAAAAGTCACCATCGTTTATAGCACGTTGCAACATTATGAAACTTGAAGTCATTTACCAAAATTAGAAATTCAAAAAAGAATTCATCATTCACATAATAATAATAATAATGAAAAAAAGAAAAGTAAAAGCACCAAATGGCAAATGCCCAACAAATAAATTGTCCACCAAGATAATTGTAACAATATTCACCCTTTTTTTTCTTTTTTTTTTTTTTTTTTTTTGTATAACCGGCTAAGAAAGCTTCAATTAAAAGCCACTAAGGGCAAAAATACAACACAACTTCAAAGACAACAAAACAGATGTCACTCACACGACTAGGCAGTTTAACTACACCTTTAACTCGTAAATGGGTCGGTATTACCGATTTTGACACACAGGCCATATTCTAGTCCCATGAACCCTAACCAAAGCCTTCGCACCGAGGGTACATACAACCGGCATAGACTGTCGTCTAGCCAGACACCAACACACCTTCTGCCCTTAACGAGCAGAGACACTCAAACATCAACAGGAGGTGGGGAGACCACCTCCTTTATTACAACCTAAAAAAAAACAAAGGCATAAAAAAGAACAAGTCAGAAAGACCGCCGACTCCACCACGGTCGACAGTTCCCAGCTCCGACAATGACAGCCACCCAAAAATCCCCTCTACCCAACTCCTACCACCTACCCACCTGAGTAATCGCATGGCCCCTCCCCGGCCAGGCCAGCCCCCCCCCAGCCCACCCCCACCTGGCAACACCATAACTAAGCCCCTCAATGCCGTTGCCCAATAGATAGCAACCAAGCCCATCCAGTCGGTGGCAAACCCAAACAACCACCCCCACAATCGTCTGACCCAACCTAAACCCGAAGGAGATCCAAGCCTCCCCCAACCTCCACGGATGGCAGCAGCTCTCCCTTCATAGTCCCCATCTTAGAACGACGGCGAGCTTCCTTCCCCTCCCAATTTCGCACCCATACTCCGACCCAAGCACGTTTCCTCCCCCTGGGTGTCATGAGCCCTGGCTCTGCATAATTTAGCCAACAACAGTCTCTTGGACGAGGATTAGAGGCTAGAGGCCTGGCGACGTGCCGGCCACCGGCCTCTGGTACATTCTCTGTTGAAGACTTTCTCTTTTCTCTCTCTCGACGACTTTCTCTCTCTCATGTATTTTAGGAGCGAATTTAACCTCTAAGTTAGTAAGTAAATTAAACCCATGATTGTAACAAGATTCAAAACAGGTGACTAACTGCAAAAAATGCAAGTCTTTGTATAAACCTTTACAATATTAACCAAGATTGGCGGGAAAAAAAGAAAAGGAAAAATGAACCCATAATTACTCATCAAATTGACTGAAAGAAGCTAAAACTTATCGGGTGCACCCGACCCATAAAGTGCACACTATAAAACAGCATAAAAATGACAATACAGTAAAGTCTAACGACCAGCCAGGATACCACAAAACTGGTAAGTAAAAAAATGCGTTACATTCTCTTGCAATATTTTTATAGGAAAAAATACTCTTAGTTCACATAAATAACCGGACAATGGACATCCAAGAAAGTAATAAAAACACTTGAGTAACTTCTGTACAAATGCAGACAAGATTAACAATCATAGACTAAAGGAATGGTGATAGAGAAGTCCAAAGAGATAGTAAAGAGTCTCTATAGAAAATTCTAAATATTAACCTTCATAAGGTTGCGATGATACCATCCTTTGGCCCTGTCAAATGATCGACAGAGGAACTTGTTATTAAAATGTGCATGTGGAAGCGCATGCATGAGAAAGAATCCATTCGATCTCATTTCTTGGCAAAAAGTTACTCACAAGTTACATCACATCTATTGGTCGCACACACACATAACATGAGCCCCTGTCCAGCATTATTTTTCTTGTTAAGAACCAAAAAGAGAGACTTAGCATCCAAGTTCGATCAAAGCCATTATGGTTAAAACGCCTTTGGATTCACTCAAATGAAAAGAAGAAAAAGACTTAAAAAGGATGCTCATTCAGCCAGCCCAAAAAGGAGCAAAAGATCTCGATGGCTGTAAAAGGAGACACATTTGAATTTTAAAAATTCTTTTGTCTTTGCTGTGAAGAATAGCAAGGGAACTGAAGGTTTTTTATTGGAAGGCTAATCTTCTGAAGAATACTAATCCATTCGAGCAAGAATTCAAGAAAGAAATGAAAAACCAAATTTAAACTGTACCTGAAAAGGTAGCAAAATTTACTTCAGAGGCTTCATACCCTGCATACTTTGCACAAGAGTTTGAGCTCTGTATTAGTGCCCAAATACATTAACACAGATCATTATAATGAGATGACGTGAACATTTCATAAAGATTTTATCAAGGACCTAATGAGGCCATTGAAAAATGGTAATGTTACAATCACAGATATGTTTGGTTATGAGGGGAAAAAACATAATATTCACTAAAAAAAAGAGAGATTTTTTTAACATCAAATTGAGTACAAGCCAAGGGAACTATTGAATAAGGTGTTTTACCTTAGAAGCCCTTAATTCATTCACTGCCATTCGAAGAGAATCATCTGATAGTATCAAGCGGGATAATGCCCCTGTGCTTAATCTGAAATAGTGATAGAGATCACTGTAAGTGGAATATTAAGCAAATACAAACTATTTTCTTTCTTTCTTTCATTTTTTTCCCCCCGAAGGAAGTACAATCTATTGTCCGGTCGGTACCAAATCAAGTCATTGCTCCGCTCAACTTTACTGGTTGAACATGGACTGGAAATTCTAGTTTGAATCAGGTAAGCCACAATAATTAATCAGCCAATTTATTCTTTTCCCTTCTGTGTTCCATCGCTTTTTTTTTTCCACCTTCAGTTGGAAATATCTTTTTCATCCGATAGATGACAAGAGGAAAGTGCGCAAACTTAACAGTCTATGACAGCTAAGATAAGAGTGTTTGACCAATTATCATATGGTACAATTTTATTGTTATTTCAACGTTATTACTCTAGACATGGTATAAAATATCCAAAATTACCTCTCAATCTAGGCAGTCACATTCTCCTCGGATAAAAATATGACAGACAGAAGATGTGTCTTGCATACGCTTGTTAACATGA